>WEIS01088029.1:0-19515 GCA_013389965.1 Todus mexicanus | reverse complement strand
TTTAGCACAATGGTGGTTAAGCATTTAATCCAAACCTCTGGTAAGCTAGTAAGCATATCTAATCAGAAATTGGGCAAACTAATGTAGTCACAGGCTGACCTTGCAATAAGAAACATCATTTACTACCCCTTCTGTCCCTTTTGAAACTCTTACAAACTCATAAATGTAAAATCACAAACTATAATAGATGACTGTTAATGAACATGACAAATGCTTTCCATCCAACAAATGACTGAGATTTTGTACAGGTCTTTTCATACTCAAATTTATCTAAAAACAAATGGAAATAATGCTGTTGTATGACAGCCAATTTGCATGGCATATGAATTAGACTTGGAAAACTCTCCCTGCAACAATCTTCAGCTTTGCAATTTCTTCATAACTCAACATTCTCAACAACAATACAAATGGTATTGACACATCTCCTTGTTAAACAGTGCCTTCAGCTCTGTATTGCAAGGGCAGTGACAGCTATGATGATACAGCCTTGGTATTCAAAGGTGTTTATGCTATCAATAAAATAACAGAATGTTCAAGAGTTTCAGAGAATACAAGAATTTTTCAGCTTTAGGCCGCTCTTCACCTTCAGCCAGGCCATCGCTAACTGGTGTGACAGTGACTCCTGTAGAACAGACTGCTGTTTTAACAGTAACTAGCAGATAAACGACCATACCAATGAAATTATTGCTATAGTTGCCAGCATTCTGAAACAGCCAGCCAAGAGTTCAAAGACTGTATGGGCATAAGAAATGCCCAGAGATTACATTTCTTCAAATGACTTTATAATGTATTTTGAATCTACACTGCTGACGGCACTACAACTTAAGTATAAGAACATATAAACCTGTTTCAACAAGCTAACTCCAGGAGAAGAAACAATTCCACTGAGGTATCAGTGAGCACAGTATTTGGTTAATTATCCTGCCAAAAAGCAGAGTGATTAACCCAGGTAAGTGCCAAATATGGGGAACATTGTAGAAACACTGCTACGTGTATTGAACGTGCTCTGTATAATCCCCAGATTACAGGGCTGTCAGTCTGCGATGTGCAGAGCCTAAACTCATATGCAAAAGGATGGAAAAGCTAGTCTAGACAAGATACATGCACACAATAAAATCACAGATTTTGGCAGGACATAATTGTAATTGCCGAGTCAAAACTGTAGTCGTATTTCTTAAAACAATTTAAGAGACATATTTCTGACATATAACTTAACATATCACAATTAAGCTATTACTCCCTATGTACTACCGTCACTTATTTCTAAAACTGTTGCAAAATTTCTTTTCAAGAAGAAAAGTAGTGTGCTATGCTTACCTCTCAGAAAGTTCACAAGTTTTGAATTTCTGAAAAAATATTAGAAATATTTGTGTGTTTTTCATCTAAATGAATTTTTCAACATGCCCCAATTGTAAAAGTTAGAAGGCAGCAGGCTCATAAGCAAGGCTTCTTCAAGTGTTTCACAGCTCTAGCTATTTGGGTTCCATGCAGTAAAAATTTTTATCTGTGCCAGGATTATATTTGATGATACAGCTCGGCAACTGCACTAGAAGAAACTATAAAGATGAGAAGATGTGTCACAAGATCATAATCCTCAGAAAGAACAGGACTATTACTCTACCATAGGTAGGCACCTACCAATCTGATGGCAAAATACAGCATTTCTATTATTTTTAACAAATAAAAAATATCCCACTAAGGAAAATGCAATTATTTTTTTTTTTTTCATTTCTTATTAAGGTATTTTCTACAAAGAGAACATTATTGATAGAGAAACCAAATTTTTCATTCAAGAGACATAAAAAGAAGAGGTTATTCTCCACATATTTAAAATTCTATTTTCAGTGGACAGAATACAGCTTACATACAGCATACTTAAAATTCTTTCAGATTAGGAATCTCTCTGCTTGGACTCAGCTCTTCGTAGTTCAATAGCAAGAGTCAAGCTGAGCCTCCATGTGAGCAAACAGGCTCACCAAGGCGTTCATAAAGGAAGGAAAGACAAACTTATTAAGAAGTTAAAGTTAAAAGGAGGAGAACATATTTTGCTTCATTCCCCTGGTTGCACCACAACCAAAGGGACTGCTGTCCTCACCGGGAGAGTGAAAAGACACCAGTTTTATAAAAGCCCAGAGGGCTAGAAATGGATAACAACCAAAAGTGATGGCTCAAAGCCATCAGTACATTTCCTTCATTTACAAAAAGAACTTCAATATGTGCTTGAAAAGCTTTGTTTTAATTTGTTAGCTGTTCTGCAAAGATCTCCTGATAATACTGAATGTTTCCACAATAAATGTTGGCCAGAACAAGTTTACTCTAGAGTTTTACTCTATCATTGAGCGTTTACAAAATAAAATAAATTTAAATAAGTAAGGTTGGCCAAATTCAAACCACAAATCAGAAAACCACCAAGTAGGACCATCGTGCCTGCCAAAGCTTAATATGACCTAATGGGAGAGTTGTAAGAGGTTAGAGTTGGGTTTTATGCAGCTTCATGTAATATTTGGCAAACCGAAGGGGCTGGGCCAGGACTCCTGATCCTTAAACAAACATTTGATGTAATTTTTTTTCACTTTTTCATCATAATAATACTCCACGTTTTGGCCTCCTATGACCTCAGCCCCTTTTCCCCCGGGTGGGTTGGATTTAGAACCTCCTTCTTCACTTACGAGTGCCATTTGAATCAGCCCCTTCCAGATGTGTTTCACCTCCACCCACAACAGGCCCTGTAGGTCCAGCAAAGTGCAGAGAGGAAAAGGACCGCAGGGAGAAGGAGCCGTGCCCTGGCAGCATATCAGTTGGCTTGCGACTTCTCACTGAGTTTATTATTCATAGCACTGGTGGGAGGGCAGGGGGCAGGGTGACTCACACAACATCTTGTCTAAATTGAAAGCCAATACCAATCCACACCCCTGCAACTGAGAAGCGGAGCTGTGGTGGGTCACTGTGGTCAGTTTTGCTTCCAGTGGATGTCTGGGCCCCTGGGACTTGTTGCTCTAGGCTAAGCAAGTCCCTCGTGATCATTAAAATGAGAGAGAATGGCAAGTTTATCTTTCCCTCCAACCCCTTCAAAGAAGCGATCTCAGCTGTCTGTTCCTTCTGAAAGAAACTACATTAATGTTTCTGACAAAACTGAGAGTCAATGTGAAGTCTCTCTAGCTATTTTTTAATTTGAGAGAACTGTAGAAAAACCCCAGCATTCCGATTTAGTGCTACTCTAATATGTAAAATTAAATAACCACCTTACCAGCATCAATCCAACTAGGAGAAGGAATGTTACTTAGCCTGAACTGCACAATATTTCCAATGCAAGTGGACAAGAAAATCATGGTCCTAGCTACAGATTGAAAGAGTAACGTAGTAAGACACAAATCCAGCAGTACTTTCTTTCAGGTACTGCTATAGAAGAATACCCCACACAACAGTTTAACTGTATAGAATTCAATAGCGCAGCATTTGCCTAATAAAGAGTTTACATACATATCGTGAGGTAGTAAAGTTTTCTGATGATGACAGAACCACTGGGTTTTTTAGTTTAAAATTTGTTTGGTGCAGTGTGTTTTTTCGACAGCGATTATATGACTTTAACTTGTCCTGCTGTCCTGGCTTCCCCTCCCCATTTAACATTCTGCATACTCCTGTCTTCAGTTCGCCCCCCACACTGTTATTTCTGATGACCAAATACCTAATCCTGTTGTCATCACGCCCCACCCTGAAGAGGTGCAAGGGTAATGTAAAGAACTACACAACCCTGGCACCTGGAATAGGTGCTCCCAGCTGGATGGGGAACTGGGATGGGGATCCATCAGCGCTAGGCCAGGGCTGCCAGGAAATTTACTTAGTTGAGGAGTGATAGGAATTTCCTGGGATGCTCGAGGTTGTTTCAGTCACCTGGAGCTAAGCAAAGGCAATGAGGACAATAGGAAATGGTCCTGCCAATGGTCCTGGCTGCTGTAATTTCTACCTCCCAAGAGCTCCTTCCTGCCTGGGACCCAACAGGGAGGAGATGCTCCATGTTTCCTACTCAAGAGTGCCACAGTGGCCCCAAGTGGTAAATCAGGAAAACTTCAAGCAGAAACCTGCAAGTCTTCCTGCCCCAGAGCCAAATTCTAAATTAAAGGAATGTGTGACAAAGCTGCCAAAAGTGTGACACTTGGCAGCTCTCCCAGCTGCCTTCTACTACTTCCCTTCTAGCCCCCAAAGTATCTGTGATGTGAGTAAGGGGCACTTTTAAGTAGCTGCTGGCCCTTTCCCACTGCAACTGCTTGGAAGACGGCTCTTGGCTTCTCAAGGCGTCACTGGGTTAAGGTAGAGAATGTGGCTCCTGGGCCCTCTGCCCGATTCCTATTCAGATGGTGGAAAGCTGCACAGGAGATGGCTGGCTCTTTCTGAATGGAGGAAAACTTCTAACAAAATTAAGCTTCTTTCTTCACAAAGCTACACAGAAGAAAATAAAGCACCAGCCAAAAATCTCTGCCCTTGCTTTCTCCTCACTCTTATGCCTGTTGGAGTTAACTCCCACTGAACTATATACCAGCTAGGGACAGGGATACCTCCCTCCCTTCACATCGGTTCCACAAACCAGCATCCACACCGAGGTACTGATTGTGCCTTCACAACCTTCTTTCAGTACCTTCAATCCCAACACCTTGAAAGTGAGATACGTAGGCTTTACATGTATGTTTTCTCTGTACGTAGTACACTCGCTCTTCACCCAAGTCACAAAAGCCATAGTTAGAGAAAAATCTCTCCCACCTCACCCTTGCTTATAAACTGTTACCATCTGGCTAAAATTAAGTTAAAATTCTTTCTTCTCAGCTTAGATTGATATTTCTAATATTTCATTTCCAGAGGGGGGGAAAAACCAGCAAATTACCAAAGTGTTTCATACTGTGTTACACTCCCCATTGAACTGAACATCTCACCAACTCCTTTCCACGTAAGGTTAATTGTGTTTTATCCATATTTTAATGTTAAGTATATGCTGTCTTTTACTCGAAAAGTAGAGCACTGTAAAAATACACAGGTATCGAATCAACACAGCTAGCTACAAACCAGTGGAAAATGACTAGTTACACATGCAAAAGACATCTCATGGAGGAGCAGTAGAAAAATGGAAATATATCTTACCTAAGTTATCAAAAGCATAATTTAATTATTTGAAATACCATTTTAGTTGGCACAGATACATACATGCAATATTTATAAAATGCTCAAAACATGCAGGCAATGTTTTCGTTCTTACTAACACCATGAGAGGCACAGGCTTGTGATTATTGATGTGGGGAAAGGGAAGCACTGCATTATTTCTTATTAACTCTTAAACCATCTGACACTATTCTGTTGAATTCGAGATAGTCAACGTACAAAGCAGCACACTGAACGAACGGTAGTTCTTTATTTTGTAATTTTGTACAGACCAGAAGACAGAGCTTGATCTAAGATTTAGGTTCTTATCCCTACTGAGTCATTGGTTATTTGTGTGCAATCAGTCAAGTCTATTAATCCCCATAGCAATCCCTACTAGTAAAAAACTACCTTTTGTGACCTCTGAACAAAATGTAAGAAACTGTTATTGCCGAGGTGACCTGAAGAATTTAGGAATAAGTTTAAAATTGACAGGGCTACATTAAGGAAGTAACTTTTGTATTTCTAACCAATAGGCAGATAGACATACTTATAGAGAAGATATAGATTAGATATATTGAGACTCAAATTCATTCTTTGAGTAGCTTATTACCACAAAGACTATTCAGTAAGTTGTAGGCCAAAGTAAGACCATTTGTTTTACATGACGGATGTCTTTGACAAACGGGCACTTCATGGATCTAATTTACATGTATTTCAGTATGGAATTCTTAATTGCATCTTGCCAATGTATTTTTAAGAGAAACTGTCTTAACAGGCAAATGCACAGAATCTAGTTTAGTAGGGAAGACAGTCATTTATCTGCTGGGAAGTCCACTGAAGATTAACTATGGAAAACCACACATCTTTCCTTTACTAGAATTTTGGGTCTCCTTTTGGGTCTGAATGCCAGAAACCAAAGGTTTCTATTCCTACCTGTAATCCCTGAATAAATAATCATACAAAGAAATTGTACAGAATGTTCATATTCCTCACAGTTCTGTAAATGCAGCAATTTTTCATCTTCCTAGACTCAGAGACTTCACACAAAAGTTAAAGCTGCTGTTCTCCAACAGCCTATCTCCCACTTAGTGACATAAGTTCCTGAGGAGTATAACTCTGCTGAAATACTCGGGTTCTCTTTGTCTGCTTCTGTACCTCAGGAGCCACTCCTTTTTGAGGGGGATTTCAAAATTGAAAATCTGACCATTTGCCTTTCATACACTGTTCAGAGGCTTGCAGAAAGCTGCCTCACTGGAATGAGAAATCTGAAATGGGAAATAGGGAATGATTATCCTTATGCATATATTTCTTCCTTTTGTATTATTTGAAATACTTAGAGTAATGATTTAATCTCTTCTGGAAGCTAAACACCACACAGTCACTCTCTCACCACTTCCTCCCCCCTTCCTGTGGGATGGGAAGGAGAATCAGAAGACAAAAAGGTGAGACCCCAGTGGCTGAGACATGGACAGCCTAATAAAACAATACAAAGAGAGAAGAAAGCAACAGTATTAATGATAATGTTAATGAAATAATAGACAAAGCAAATAAGAGAAGTCAGGAAGGCTCTACCTGTGCCCAAGACACCAACTTTCCCTGCTCCAGCCACACTGAAGCTACATGCTGCAGCGAGTTGAAAACAAGCACTGCCAGCCTTCCCTTCATATAGGGGCCAGGACTGAGTGTGGTATCAAACATGCCACTGGCTGGTTGGGTTGTTTACCCCGGCTGTGGCCCCTTCCCAGCTGCAGCCCCTTCCAACTGCTTGGGCCAGCAGCTGCAGGTGATAATTAACCTGAGCCAAACCTAGGACACTTAGCTACAAATCATCACCTGCTTATAAATTAAGTATACTTCTAAAGCATGGGGTTGGGTTTTTTTCTTTCAGAAACTGAAATTCCTCCCTTTTATAAAAAAATGGGATACTGAGGAGCAATGCTGTAATAGAAGGTGAAGACTGTACTCTAGTTTCTTATAAATAAGTGTTTAACATTGTGGCCTCCCATGTAAACTTTATCATATGGGTGAAAAGCAGCATTATCAGCACATGGCACAGGTGCTTCCCACGAATTCAGTTTGCTTCAGAACCTTGCAAACCACAGTGGCTGAGATTGTTACTTACCTCACAAATTATCTATGTACAGCAACCCCTAAAGGGTATGAAAGCTCTGGTTATGGTTAGACAGCCTGCTATTGTATCACAGCGCATGAACAACAGGGACAGAGAACAGTCACTTTTTACAGGTGCACAGAACATTCAAATCTGCTTAAACTCAGATTTTGTAGAACAGGATCAGAGAATTAAAACTCCTATTCCGCACGTCCCAAACAAAAGTAGTTCAGCAACACAGAGGTACCATAATTGGATTGGGGGCCCTGTCAGAAAATTATTGAATAGCTGAAGCATTAGGTATTTTAAAATTTATTATATTTTGTGACCAAACTGGCAACTGCAGAGGGGTTGGGACTATATTACACTGTAATAAAAACCTCATAAAACATTTAAACAAACTCACACATCTGCAGAGAGATGGGAGGTATTATGTAATGTAAGTCATTGCTAAAGTCACCTCTCACCCTACTAGCTGCTGCAGGAGCAATGTTCAGAATAAAGTGCCTCTGTGGTTTCTCACTCTCCATCTCACTCACCCTCTACTCCAAATCCACAGACACACTCTCATGCATGGATGTTGTAAACAAAAGTGACACTCTGGTTTTGGGGGTGTTTTGGTCCTTATTTTTTGGAGAAAGAAAAAAAAAGTCTAAAATAAAAACAATGAACGAGCCTGGAATGATTTCAGTTTCAAACAAACAAGTGTAGAGGCAAAGCAGATCCAAATCTCATTTTATCTTACTCCCCATAGTAAGGAAGTCTTGGATACAGGTCTTTAACTAGTATCTAACAACCTCCAGAGGATTTCACTGGATTTAACAAAAAATATTCCATGGACAAATTCTTGACCTACATCCTAGGCTGGCATTCCTACTGTGTTTGTTCTTAGAAAATGTAACAACAGCTCTACAGCATTCCTTCTGCAGATTGCCAGAAAGCTTATGTCTCAATTATATGCAAATGCAGATGATAATGTGTGAGGTAGGATCCACAATTTCACTCAAGGGACTACCTCAAAACCAGTCCAACAATCAACAATCCTCCATCCAAACCACAAAAGACAATGAGAGATGAGTGCTTGGAATGTTTCAAGAAATTATGGCCGCCAAATTGTTTGAAGGCAGTCAGGAATGTATACTGAGGACTCATTAGAGTTCCTCCCTGGCTGCTCTCTGCACTGCAGCATATTCAGATCAGCTCCCAGAAGGCCCTTGATGAAATATTAAGTTACTGAGCTGGAAAAAACAATATCTTCAAAGTTTTATTTCTTTCATTCTTGATTTCATACTGACCTACTCTGAGACATGACACAACATGGGATATGGAACACTCTGCAATGCAAAACAGCATAACCACCACCTTTCCGACTATTGAAAATATGGTTATTTTTGCCAGCTGGAAGCTGAGCGGGAGCTTTGTAAAATTGTGAAATCCTTTGTAGCCTGGTGGTTTATGTGAACAGATATTATCTCAGCATACTGAAAACTTCCATGCGCTTTGTTGTTAATTCACTTCTTTTCTCTCCAGCTTTTATCTTCTAACTTAAAAATCCCATTCTCACTTATTAAGGTGGAGACCAACAGCACCACTGGCCCAAACTCTGTAACCAGTAAAACCACTCTGTAAGTGGCATTATATGCTTATTCCTCCTCTCCTAGCAACATCTCCTTAGTAAGAGTATTCTAGCACAGGATAACAAGGGGATGAATGCCTGAAAAATTCTACATGTAATGGTGATTTCTAGGCTGATAAATTGCTCCTGAAGAACAATTCAAACACAAAAATCTCATCCCAACTTTGAAAACATTTTTCATAGCTATCATGAGATTTTAAAAAGCCATGTATTTAAAAAGCTGCTGAAGACATCTAAACTCTAAATAACTTACTTATGTCTCTTCCAGCTACCAGATCAATTTGAATAATATATATGAAAAGATAAACTTACACAGTATCCCTTGTTTACCAATTGACTGTAAAATCATTTTGTGATCCTGGATTGAAGGAGTTCTGAACCTTTTAATGACATTTTGAAAGAGAAGTTCCAGCTTTACCAGTTTATCTGACAAAATCAGATTAACTCTTTGAGACACTTCCTCTTAAATCCCCAGTAGTTTGTTCTTGCCAAAGCCAAGTGAGCTCTGTGCTTCACTAAGCAGCTCTCCATTATCCCACAGAGTGTAATGGAGGCATCCAGGGGAAATAGTGTCTGAGTATGAGGGTCACTCACAATATCTACTTTTGGGAGTTCACTGAAGACTTCTCAAGACCTGTGACTGGTAAAGTTGAATTTCTCCTTCAGTAGTTTTGAAAGATGAAAGTACACTTCAAAATTACCGTATAAAGACCCCATAAAAAAAGCTCCTGACCTTCCAGTTTTGGGCGACAGCCTAGCTGGACTTTGCAGGGAATGTGTTCTCTCTGCTCAATCCTTTACGCAGATCTTTGCCAGTATGGTTCCCACAAGAATTTAAAATAGTTCTTGACTAGTCATAGCTTCACCAGTTTATAAAGGTATTCGAAGAATCAGTGTGTTGGTTTGTGAGTACAAAAGCTTAGCAGTACTGTCACCATCATACCTTCTTTCCTAATCTCCGCTTGGTATGACTGCTGGAAGAGTGATTTATGTCAGGTTTTTTATGATTGTCTCTCAGGACTCCAGCAGTTCAAATAATGCTTCTGTCCAAGATGAAGGCTACATATATAAAACAATAGCTTTAAATTACCTTTGTTGACATTAAAAGATTCAAAATGCCAGTGCAGAATTAGATACTTTCTAGAGCCCATGTATTTTTTATGTACTGAATATTTTAAATATGTCATTGTTAATCTTCTAATGTACCGAACAAACCACGTCAAAGAGATAAATACATGAACATATGTATAGCCCAGTATCTATCTGAAAGCAGTCATGGTGAATGTTTACGCAAAAATTAAAATAAATAAATATATGAATGGAATAGGCAAACATAAGTGACACTTATCGCCCACATCTAGTCATGTGTGACTTAGTTTCCGGGTTATTCACATCGTCTTTCTTCCCTTTGTAAAGGACTGTAAAATACAATTTGCAGCTTGTAGACCATTTGTAGTTCTGTAGAACAACTTACAGTGATCTATTTCCTGACTGGAAATAGGCAATTTACAGTTCATTGTTGTATAGCTATATGATATACAATATAGATATATAAAATATGATTGAGATATATATAATACATCATATATATAATATATATATATAAAAAATATGATGTATTATATATATATATATATATATGTAAAATCAAAATCAACAGGTAATACAATACAGAAATTCCTCCTGAACTCAACAGAGAACATGAATGTATTATGGTCCAGTAAAGGAGAGAGGTTTGAATTAAATAAACACAGAATAATTATGTGAGCTATAGTTCAAAAAATTCTAATCTGCAGTAACTTCATTTAAAACCTGGTGCCAGCTGAGAAGTCCTATGCTAGCTTCAATGTGATCAGAGTAAAGATTTAGGTACCTGATTGTCCTGGTTTGGGTTAGAACAAAAATTCTGTTCTATGACTTCTACTTTTCAGCTAAGTCCGTGTGAAGTTGGCAGCATGTTTACCAGACAGAGTCTGCTTCTAGCAGTGATAACGCTCCATGTTTATAGTTAGTACCAAGGATTGGTATGTGAACCAAGGACATCANATCAGCGGGGACGGGGATGGATTTACCATCTGGGGGGTTGAGTTCAATACTGGTTTTGTACATATTTGTATATATTTACCTTTTATTATTACTATTATTATTCTTTTCATTTTTTTAGTAAAGCTGTTCTAGTTTCCTTTCCTAATCAATAAGTCTCTCTCCTTTATTTCCTTTTTTCCCTTTTTGGGTGAGGAGGGGGAAAGTGCGTTCTGTTGCAGGTTTGGGGGATGCCCTGACCCCAAACTGTGACACTGATGCACAACACAATTATTACATCTTAACTAATTTTACAGTAATGTGTGTTCAAGTGATTTAAAATAATTGTCAACATTCTTAATAGACAACAGTCAGTGTTTTCCTATCTGTTGATAAACTGGTTTTATTTCATTAAAATGAAGTTAAAGTACTTACTCATTGACTTCCACTTTCTGTTGTAATGGTCACCTTCTAAAACTCTCAGTGCAAGCTCAGTAAGTTCTTCATATCTCACGAAAGTAAAGTGGCATTTTTAGTAAAGCCTCTGATGGAACTGTTTATGTTTTTCCAATGTAAAAACAAGCCGGTTAGATGTATCTTTCTTTTCATTATTGTTTCACATTTCATCCCACTTCCTGAAAGCATTACCATATATTTATCAACAGAAGCACGTGTTCCTTTTTCTGAAAGAGAATATCAATGAGTTGCATCTGAGCACAACACCTACTCCAATATTCCATAGCAGCAGAGTACACCCTGTTACTGTTTGTGTATTGAAAAAAAAGTATAAATAGCATTTGTAATGCTAAATCTAATCATGAAACACCAGAGCTGCCAGAAAAAAAAAAAAAAAAAGACGAAAACACATGAAAAGTTATGTGACAACAAAGATAAAAACAAATACATAGATATTCAAGAAAAATACATTTTGCTGTAAAGGGTTTAATCTCCTTTAAGTGAGAGATTTTGCACCCTATTAAGATTACAAAACTCCTAACTTCAAAGCACAGGTTCCTTTCAAACTAAATAACATAAGCTACATATAGAAAATTGGTCAGTAATGTTTATTATTGTGCATTCAAGAGCAAACAGAGTATGCGCAAATATCAGCACCTTACTATTAAAGTAAATGTCACTTACAAAACTATTTTACTAATTGTAGAAATCACACAACGTAGTTTAAAAGACATTTCACACTGCTCTTGGAGGAAATAAATCACTGTTCCCAGCAACCAGTCTTGTTCCACTGATGTGCAATAAGCAGCACAACAATGCATGACTGTTGAACTTGACCTCCTTGGCTGCTGCAAATTATAGTACTTCTGGTGTAGCCAACGAAGCCATTTCAATCAATAAAATTATACCTCTGTAAACCTGGTATCAGCTGTAAGAAGATTAGTTTAGCTTAGCACTCCTTCAAGTAGGTATAAATGGGTAATAGCTAAATGAATATATATGATATTAATATAATTTTATAAGCATATGTAAGATAGAAGTGAGGCCTAAAGCTGATGACTTAAAAGGTATTTTCAATCACTCCCTCAAGAAAAAGTTTTTATTTTTATGATTGTCAAAAGAAATTCTAAATTATATTTAATGATGGTGGTCTGTGAGTTAGCAATAATGCCAAGCAATAGGACAAAGCAAATTATGAATTCTAATTTCTTCTGCTCAGTTAAGAACAAGACAATTGGGGAAGATCCTACAAAATTATCTTCGAAATTACATTTAAAATTAAGAATGCTATTCCTCCATGGAGTATGGAAGGAGGATAAGTAGCCCATAAAGTAATGTCCTTGTCTATTCAATTTTACAGCTTGAAAAAAAAAAAAATAGAAACTTCTATTAAAGTTGTTTGGGGGTTTTAAAATTTCTCCCTTTTTATTGCTAAGCAGTAGAAACATTAGAAATTCTAGACTTAATGGCAGTATGTCTGCTTATATTAGACGACAACATGCCCTCCCGGGAGAAAATGAATTCCTCCAGCATCACCAGCTCAGTCTTGCTGTTTCAGCAACTGTTCATTACTCCAGTTAATGCAGATCCCAAATTCTGAGCTGTTAGAGAACAGCACTTCACACAATTGAAGAAAGGACACTAATTTAGTTTTAAATAGAAAGTATTCAATCTCACCCCACCTACCACCAGTAATTGGAGCTGTTTCAGCAGCTGGTGACTGCTGTGCGTCTTTGCCACATCATCTCATTTTTCACCAGCAACAAATCTTACCAGAATTTGAAAAGAGGTGATGCAGAGGCCACTCTGGTAAACACGTAGAACATCTCTCTAGCTTTACACTTGCATAAAACACGCCACAGTGATGTCCGGCAGCGTATCAGCAGGTCAAACATCTGCTAAGCATGTAAGGAAAATAACGTTTACAAATTCTCCTCTATACTAAATATTTAAAATATTACTCATCTAGAAGATGAGAGCATGAGTAGAGATTTGGAACAACACTATTGAAAGGGGGAATGAGAAAAATCTACAACTACAGGAGCTCATCCCAGTTATACTTAAAAATTTATTGATACTAAACACACTTGTGAATTAACACAACTTGTGTTCTGAATTCTTCACCCATATCAATTAGACTAAGTAGTATCAATGCACCAAATTCTGTGAGTGATGTAGCTAAATCCCCACTGATTCAAGCATATAATCTCAGTCAGCTGGGTCTTCTGCAGCAAGAAAGTGGGGTGGTTTTTTTTAAATATTGAGAGACTTGTTCCACTTGTACATAAAAAAGCCAGGACAGATGCTAAGTTGGTTAAGTTCAAGCTTATTTAGTCCATACGATCCAAGAAAAAAACCCCTATCTGCATCAAAAACTCCCATAGCAAGGGAATTAAAAGACTTAGCTGGTGATCAGATGGCTAACTGTATTCCCCGTCCTTTAGAAGCAAGAAAAATCCAGGAAAACAGGGTGGCGTAAGTTGAAAAGAAGCTGTGAATTGCTCAAGAACAGTTTATGCCAATTCAAATGATTTTTTTTAATTTTTTTTTTTCAAAAAGGGAGTATAAGTGAAAGTCACAATCTGTGCTTAATCCATTTGCATGAGATTTCACTTTTGAGGAATGTATTGCTTACCTTTCAGGAGAAGTAGCCATCGTTGCAGTTACCTCAGAAATACATGAACTCTATTAAAATACATTTTAATAACATGGCCCATAAATAACCACTCTAATTAACAGGAGAGTTTTGTACAGAGTCACATTTCATGGGGCTTTCCTTCTTCCCTTTTCTCTTACAAAAAGGGCTGTGAGGACCATCCTCAAGATCCATCCTTGAGGAGGTTCTGCCCTGCTTCTGCTCATTTATAGCTGAGGTCTCACCCACCACTGTAGTGACATGACATTTTCTCAAGGCTCTAAACCCCAAAAAAAGGGCCAAGAAAATGCCATCTGTCTTCCCTTTCCTAGCTTACTAGAGCTTGCAAGACAAGAGTGAGTCTCAGTCACAATAAACATAAAGATGCAACATCACAGTTTTCAATGAAAAACAGAGTTTGTATCGCAGAAGGTACTCACTGAAACAGCTTCCAAAACAATGGTGTTTTGACACCAGTGAAAACCACAGACCTAAGCTGGCTGTTTCAGTTCCCTCGGCAATGCTTGGTGAGAGACACACACTTCAGAAGAGAGCCCTCAAAGGGAATAAGCTGAGCTTGGAGCTGTGTAAGACTTGCCTAGAGCAAATGCCTTGGAGATGGATTTGCTTTTCTCTTGGAATTAGAGTATGTTTACAAAACACTAACGGAATTCCAATCAGGAAATCCACCACACCAGTATCTGTGCTGTGGTTTCCAGTACTTACAGCTTCAGGATAGGTGTGCAGACAGAGCCATGCCAGAGTGTGAGACGGTGGTGTAGATACGCTGGGCTACAGGGAGGAGCACTCCTCAGGAAGGACCTTGCCCTGGGGCTTGACTGGACAGTGGAATTCCATCTCCCTTCACGCTCACCCACTACCAATGTGCAAGACCACTGTTCACTAACCTTTCTGATCAAGAGTGATTTGAACCCACACCTACCACCTGTGTGGGTCAAAAAGGGTGCAGGAATGAGGAAAGCGAAGGAAGGAAAATAGTTCATTGATTTTTCATATTAAACTGACGCACTTGAAGGAAACATTCAATGCAAGGAAGAGTACAGAATTTTTCCCTGTTTCTAGACACATGCACAAACAACTGGAGTATATTCCTCTGCTCTTCTCATAAACACCCACCTGTGACTCATAATAATTGCCAATTAAAATCAGATGTAGGAGATTCCATAGATAGCCAGAGGAAATGAACTCATGAAAATACAGGTCCTATGATTTTTTGATACAGCCAGATAAAAGTGGGTGTCTGGAGATCAAAACAAGTGTTTTAGGAAACAGAGGATGGCTCTTAGCATTTAAGCTTCTAAATTGACTTTGTGATCTAGGCCAGAGCTTTCACATAGATATGGGAACAACTTAAGTTCCCGAGGCTTCACAGAGCTCAGATGAGCCCAGTGAAAAAAATCATTGCAGGTTTTCTGGTACAGGTATCTGTTGGAATTTTGATCACCTAAACTACGTTCTAAAAGATGAAGAAATTGATCCACTGTTGTTACACCTACTTTAGAAAGCATTTCTGCCAATTTCTAAATTGTCGCAGAAGAAGAGATAGCCTTAGAGTATCTGAACAGGTATCAGACATCTAGCAAAGCAGAGCATTTTCCTGACCTTCTTCGCTTTGCCTCCCATGCACGATAACAACATGGACAAGATCCCCTGATCAACTGAACAAAATTGAACAGAAACTCTGTTTTTTCCTGTCTCCTGAATCCAAAAGAGCATTGTCTCTTCTCCCCAAGAAAGCCTGTCAAACTACATTGGTAATTGCCTGGCCTTCAGAGTATCTTACGTTAAATATGTTAATATTACTTTTCAAGCTACTTCTATAATTATATTTTTTTATCGTAGAAATTATTTTATTTTTCTCTTTGCTTATTTTCCATACTTAACTTTCTATAAGTGATACGCTGCTTCATATGCACTACACACATTCAACTAATGGAACAACAACTATTTGTCTTTTTCTGTCATTAGATTAAAACGGATCAGGTATTTCATATCATGAAAGGAGATGATAGGGTGTAATCCAGCAGAATTTCGGGTTTCTCGTCATAGTCCCTTCCTTGTATCAGGATCAAGGAGAGAGCAGGAATAAGAGAAGGCAGATTTAGTTAGCTTTCTGCCACACAGGGAATATTTTTCCCCATGAAAACTCCTAAGTGTCCTTAGTATTGTATCCTCAACACAATAGAAAACACAGTCTTCGGGTTTGCTACAGATTGGTTTCTGCAATTTTTGACAGGATTGTCCATAAATGTCAGAGCTAAGCACCTGTAATGTTCTGCACATTTTATACTCTGAACTTTTCGACTTGAGAAAACCTGATGTCATTCTATGACCTGTACTCCTTATTTCCTGAGCGATAAAAGGGAGTTTCTACTCAACAGCTGCCTCTGGCAAATGGAGTAAGTCTTGAGTGAAGACTAGAAATTTGGCCTCTGGTTTATCAGTACAATATATTAAATACAGATTAACGAGATTGACCTTGGGCTTTAAATCAAATAACTGATGCACTTGCAACAGTCCTTTAAAACAGTTCTGACAAATATTGTGTGCGCATTATTTAATGATAATTTTAGTTGTACTACTCATTTCTGTGAGACTGATCCTGCTAAACATGTATGAGTAACAAAACCCACAAACTGTCACTATTTAGATTAAGACTAAGCAACTTTAAGCATAAGCTGAAACATTCAGCGTCACAATGCATTCTGGATGGTTCTGCAAAGTTCTTCTAAAAAATTAGACACAAAATAGTCACACAAATGCTGAAGGTGTAATTTAATTACAAATTAAGTTCTACAGAAAAAAAGAGTTTGCTTGATTTCCCCTCCCTATAATAACAAGAGGAAACAGTGTGTTTACAGAAGATTGAAAAATGAAACTCAGAGGTTTTTTAAGTTGCACATGTACTTGAACTATTTTACTTTCTATTATTTTAGATTACATTATAAGTAACCTGGAAAATGCTACATTTGAAGACTAAATGAATAAACCACTGTAAAAAGTGCAGTTCATTATCAAATTACTTTCATTGTACATCTCTTGTACCTTCTTGCATATCAGCCAACATGTCCCTTTACTATTATTTACACATAATTCTTTGAGAATGATACAACACAATGATACCACATTGTCTCATCCACTCAGAGTTATTAAAAATGTTTACATTACAGCAGTTTAAAAACAGAAAAAAGTTTTGGTCCTAACTCTTTGAATGGAAATGTCCTTAAGCACACTATCACTGACAAGACCCCCCGATTTTTGAAAACTTTTTTTTTCCCCAGTATTAGCAAAGTGTAGCCTAACAGTGCCTTTACTGTAGCCTTGCATGAAAGTAATCACTTTTCTGTACTTTTCCTATGACAAATTTATTTTTCCTATATGCTTTTACTGGCTGGTGCAGTTGGCATGACTTGACTGACAATGAGCCAGAAAGATGTGAGTGTAGGGAAAACTCACAGCTCACTCAGCTGTTGGCGCAGCGGAGGGTAAGAGCACAGCAGAAGTGATGCATTCAAGCACAGCCCTGCGAGTTAGTATTACCTGCCTGCCAGCTTGTGAACGCTACTGGCAGTGCACGTAAACGCAGATTATTCATACCCTTGTAAACTAAGCGGAGGCGTTGGAAACTAACTGCACAGAAAAATGTAACAAAATGTTGGGAGTGTTCATCAGCTGAAGGGGTAAGCGAGCACTGTTATTTGATCCCAGGATTTTAAGAGATGAACTAAGTTGATTTGTAAAGTAAAATGCATCCTGACTTATGTTTAAAACAAAACCTTTTGTTAAGGATGTTAACAGCACATCTAAAATTTTACTGTGTATTGTTAGCAGAATAGCCCTAGTAGGACACCAATCTCTCGTATCCTTATCATTCAAGAGACAATCTTTGAATCACAATGCTGAGTTTTACAGAGACATCTTAATAATTCCATCTATCTACTCTCTGAAGGTGATATAATGCCAAAGGAAATACCAGAGTTGGTGGTACTGAATAATAAATCCATATGACAACTCATTCTAGACCGCCGGAGTCCCAGCTCATTACTTGTTGGGAATACTGAAGGTATCACTACCTACATTTTTGAATTTTAAGACAACATTTAAAGAAATTTTGTGAATTTTCACTCATGCATATGAAGCAGAAATGGTAAAATATTTCTCTGAAATGGTAAAATATTTCTCTGCTAAACCAGTTCCTCTGCTTTCTAAACAAATCCTAGTTATGTACTTACCTTCAAAAAAGTAACTTAGAAAAACCTCAGGAGTACTGAAAACACACATTAAATAATTATTATCATACTTTGTAAAAAAAAGGAGCAGAAATCCCATTGTTGGATGAAGCAAAAAGTAGTTTTGAATCAAGGAAGTTGAATAAGAATACATCCCTGGTTTTCATAATTTAAGAAATCCCAGCAGACGTGGTAATGACACAGGGCCATGTTATAGGAGATAGCACAAGCATACAAGCAAGATAAACTAATTATCCAGCCCAACAAATGCCCATAAATTTAAAGTCTCTCTTTTTACTTCAGTGGAGCTCAGTAAGCCATAAAATCCAGGAGAAAAGGAAAAAGCATACTGTAATCAGAAGAAGATAGAGTTCGAGAAAAATTTCTCAGTAAATGAAGTAGACCTGGACAGAACACCACATACAATTAAAATCAAAATAGCTTTCTCTTGGGAATCAGCAGTGACAGAAACCAAGATGAACAGGGCACTACCTGACCAGCTTAGGTTTAGTTGTAAGCAGCGCTGGTGAAAACCTTAATTTAATACAATATATTTAAGATCCAGTAATGCAGTGGTTGAAAAGAAATGGCAGGGAGGAATATACAGGGATCTTCTGCAAATATAGTTAAGTAGATACCAAAGCTAGAAGTGGAAAAGCTTTAGAAACTACACTACTAGCGATATTTTTGAGAAGCGGGAAATGACAAGTAAGTTCTGTGGCAAGGAGTTTATTTTAACGGAAGAGCAGTAAAAGAAATGACACAGTGGAAGCATTTTGTGTGGTCCTGTTCATATTTTCACTGGATGGACAGAGTGCTGATTCCACCATAAGCTTTTATTAACAGCCAAATCCGACAAAATATGATTTAAAGCTAAAATACATACATATATAAATTGTTTATTATTTAAATTTCAAAACAAGCACAGCATTCAGAGTAAGAACTAAGCTCTTGCCAATTTTATAGAACATAACACTACAAAGGTTACATATCAGTCTAAACATTTTCTCCATGTGCTGTGACGAGAAAACAGTTCAGGTCTTTCCCTTCCCCCTCCTTTCTTAAACATACTCCTCCCTCAAACGTTTGTGCTTTGGGGTTAGCAAAATGCAATGCTTAATTCCCAATTTTTTAGTGTTTCTACTCTGTTGGCTTCACATCCTAACCGAATTTTGCCAACAGTCAAATATTCAAGAACTTAAACCACTGAAGAATGTATGGATGGTAGGATCAAGTAAAACCACAAGGTCCACTTAGTTCACAGAATCACAGAATT
>WEIS01088019.1:0-22442 GCA_013389965.1 Todus mexicanus | reverse complement strand
CCTTGGCACCTGAGATCAGCAAATTCGTTTTGCAGTGACAGCTAAGGGAAAGCAGAGCGTGTGCTACTGGCCTGCCTGTAAAAGCCTCTTTGTCGCCTGCTGCTAATCTGAGCAGTTTTGCAGTCTCTTTGAATGCTTTTGTCTGGAGTTTTGTTTTCAGTTTGGGTCTCGCCACCAATCTCACATGGTTTCCTGGCTGGCAGAATAATCTCTAAGCTTAGCAAACAGAAAGCTTACAGCGTGTCAAACGAGCAGGTGAGGGAAACCGCACACCCTGTGAGAGGGGAGCGCCTGCAAAGGCAGCAGATGCGATGGGGTACGGAGCAGGGAGCTGCAAAAAATTGGGGCTGGGGAAGGACTGCAGAAGTCCGGACAGGAATCAAGAAAGAAAAAGAATAAAAAAAAGAAGAAAAAAAAAAAGGCAGCGCAAAGGCTGGTGTCACAAACCTTCTTCCGGGCAATTTGCAGAGAGGAAGGGACTTTGGCAGGGAACCAAGAGCTCTGTTTCCTTGCGTTGGTGTTTATCTATTGCAGCAAGGAGAGATAAAGGGAGAGCAGCAACTGAGGCAGGCATTGGACTGGGGAAATCACAGCCCCTGAATCATGTGTCGCCCTGAAGCTGCAAAAAGGGCGACAGAGCCACTCGGAGACAAAAATTTATGCTATGCTGAAACATATGGGAAACTGGCTAGACAGAGGTTTAGTCTTAGCTTGAGAACCAGTGCCCTAAAAGTTTCTGAGCCCTGGAAGTTAGGTTTAATTATTAGCTAATTGGCTGGGATGTATCTCATTTGTAACAAATGAGGGGAGGAAAGATGGGAGACTGTGGTCAGTGGAAGAGAGGCTGGTAATCTTCTATTTAAGGTGGCAGAAGAAGTTGTCAGCCTGGTTTGTAGGAGGCAAATAGGTGGATTTTCTGTGCTGTGGACACAGGCATCGGTCCCCGAGAAGTGGAGTGTGTTGCCTGTAAGTTATTGCAGCTGAGGCTTTTTTGCTTGTGGACAAGTCTTCAGAGATCACCTCCTGTCCTGTTTCATAGGCTACCTCTCCAGGGAAGATGGGAGTAAGGTAACACATGCTACATTTTAAGTGACTTTATAACCTGGGAAATTACCTTTTGAGAGGGCCAGAGGAGAAATAAAACAGAGTAACTGTAGTTCTGGGAGCTCTAAACTCTGTGACAAAGCTGCTGTAAAAAGACTGACAATTTCTGTTGCGAAAATACGAGTAGCCTTAATCTTCCATTGCCTTCTTGTACAATGCATAATTTAAAAACATGTTAGTATTATCTTTGCTTGATATAGGAAGCAGCCATGTTATGCTGTCTGTTTGAAGGTTGTATTAGAGCTCCCTATCTTTGCTTAAGTAGCTACAAGGTCAAATCCCAGAAGATATCTCAGAGGAATTGTAGAACAGCTGAACGGATGTTAAGTCAAGGCTCTGATTTGGGGTGTCCTCTCCTTGCTGTGCTGTAGATGCACATGATAGCAGCTAACCAAATTAATTTGTCTATGCTCCAGTCCTTCCTTGTGAAATGAGAATAGCAGCAGTTTGTTATCTTGCAGATCTACTGTAGACCAGCTCAGTAGAAGTTATGAGGGAGTGGTGATGGGCTCCATCTCTGAGCACAGGAAAAGCTGAGGGCAAAGAAACCAATAGGACTGGGTTTAGAGTTGAAATACAACAATTTTGGGTTCAAGACTTGTAATACTTCTGGAACAACTGATCTGGTGGTTTAGGCGTTGCATCTGGTTGAGCAGAAATGTTTCAGTGTGGAAACTAAGATGTAATTAGCTTCCGTATTCCAGTTAAACTGGCTTTGCCATCAGCTCTTGGAGCCACTTGACTGTGTCGTGTGTTCCTGACACGCTACTAGGAAGGTGAGGAGCCTTGAATCTCTCATTTACCTCCCTGTTTCCAAACCCAGGCTGCTGGTGAGGGACTGTGCTTCGTCACTCAGTGTGAACTGTTGGCCTCGTTCACTCTCTGCTTCCATCTATCCATATCTGAGACAGGATTATTAATATGTTTTTATCTCTTGGGATGACTGAGGTTAATTGAGATTTGTGAGGTGCTTAGATACTGCAGTGATGAGCATGGTAGAAATTGGAGGCAGCAGAAACGTTTGTACTTGGGGGAAGATTTTTTAAAAACAAGTTTGGAAATCATCAGAAAATATCTCTTGAAAAATAAAAAGAATAATGCCTTTCTCTTTTTATAACTAGAAAGTTGAAGAAGTAATTATTGAGGGGAAAAAAAGAAATTTTTGTACACTTTTTAGGAAAACCCCTCTGCTTTTACTCTTATCTGATGGCAATACAGATCAAACAGAACACTTTCTGATAAGAGTTGTGTATTTGCCAATTGGTTAAACAAATATCTGCAAGCCTTACCTTCAATATTTGCCTTTAGAAGTTGCTGAGGACAGTGGCTGCCAGTGCCCGCATGCTGAGCAGACCTGGGGGAAGAGGCATGGCTCCTCAATGGAACAGAAAAAAATCCCTTGGGAAAAAATCTAAGTGAAGTTCAATTTTAGTTTTAGTAATGATGTAAAAAAAACCCCAACCATGAAATGGGGCATATTGGATTGCAGGAAACATAAGTAGTTTCCAAGAGGCCAGTGGAGGACAGGGGGTTTCATGAAGCTTTGCAGGAATGTCCCTCACCAGCAGGTTGGTGTCTCCCCATTATTTAGGATGATCCCCCAGTGCCCTCCTGCTTCTCCTGATACTGAGCTGCCTTCAACAAATCAGACAGTGATTTTCTGCAGCTTGAGTCCTAATCCTGCAACAAGCCTCAGGTGGACCTGGAGCACTGGTGGGCTTGTCTGCTCACCTGTAGCTTAGGGGCAGCTGCCTCCACCAGGATTTCTCGGTTTGTTTTCATGGTTTGTTTTTGGCAGAAGGAAAGATCAAGTCTTTGATTTGAATCTCAGAAATAGCTGTGCAAATGGAAGGTTTGCTCACGGTAAAATGCCCTGAGAATAGCAGTGTGTGCTTGAGCTACTGATGTCAGATTTGTTTGATATGCTCTTCTGGATGGCAAGGCTAAGGATGTGTTTGCACATGTTGGCATTTGTCTGCCTCTGGGTTGCTTTCTGTAAGAGAGAAGTGATACCAAATGGGAAGGCAAAATGGAAACTGGGAAGCTCAAAGCTTGTGTAATTAAAGAGCAAGTCATTATACCATAATCTAGTGGAAGCCAGCATCACAGTGGGTGCCAGCAGATAAAACTTCTTGTCCTGGCTCTGCTACAGACTGACTGGGCAACTTTGATTGACATTTTGCTGCTTTCTCCTTCTACTTCTGCTCCTTCTGCTATTTGTGCCATAGTTTCTGACACTGAACAGCTGTTGGTGTGGGGAAGGGGGGTTGCCATTGTGATGTGTAGAGGCACCTGTTGCACACACCCCCTTCCACCCCACCCTGCATCCCCATCCTGGCTCTATCCCAACCTCAGCCCACGCTTCCCTGGTATCCTTGATACAGTGATGATGCAAAGGGAGCAGTATGAGTATTGGAATGTCCTTGAACATTAAATAACTGATGTTAGGAACCCCCGAACCACCCTGTGCACTCAAGTTGTTGAGCATTGCAACCTTGTATGGCTGTGCCGGTGTGGTAGCTGTGATGGTCCTTGGTTCTAAACCAGCAGAACTGGGAGCAACCCTGGAGACCTCAGGTCCCCCATGAGCACAAGGGTGACCAAGGAGCACTGCCTACACCTTGGCTCACCCTGTGGGACTTCACATTTTTGGGATCTGTTTGGTCCTCTCGAGGTGGCTCTGCAAAGGGCCAGCACCAGATCCCTGCAGATCTCCCCAGGGTGACACAGTCAGGAGAGCATCAAGCTTTGTGGTAAGGATCTATGTTGGCAGCAGCAGCAGGGTCTGCAGGGCTGCCCAGTCACCCTCATCTCATCCCCATTTCCTCTTCTTCAGTAGCACAAAATGAATCCTTCAGAAGTTAACTAAATAAACAAATGCGGAGCTATTTATTTTCTATTGTCATAGAAATGCTGTGGCTCAGGCAGGATTTTGTATTCACTGTTCACATCTGCAGCCCTGCTGTGCTGGGGCTGAGGAAAAGACTATCCCTGTTATTTACTCCAGCCTCACCAGTAAATCAGAGGGAAAGGATCCTGCCCTGAAGCCACCCTTCTCCAAACATTCTCCCCTTTCCCTTCAGTCCCAAGGGAGCAGCATTCACACAGTAAACACTGGGTGCAAGAAAAACAAACACTTTTCCCTCTCTGGGTGGAGGGGGAAGCATTAGCAAATGTCGTTTTTTCCCTCCAAGCTAAAATAACACAGCACTGCGAGCGAAGGATGCAGCTGTGGTTCAGAGGGGGGTTATTTTTATTTTTTTAATACACCACTGGGAGTTCAAACAACATGTCAGGGATACGCTGCCTTTTGTAGAGAGCGGCTTCTTTGTCTCCACCCTCTTGTTTTTTTAGCTTTTTTCATTTTCTTGAAGCATTTTAGTCATTCTGTCGAATGCATAGCTCATTTGGATAAAAGCCTCTGCTGTGACATCCACAGCCTGGATCTGCGGAGCTGTTTGTTTCAAAGCAGTAGTCTGGGAGAATTTATTGAACTGGCATCTCTTCCCCCTCACCTCCTGTGTAAATTAATGAAATGGATGTTCTGTGGTACTTGTTAAAAAGCAGTAAATCTTCTCTTGCTTCGAAGGTAAGAAAAAGAGAAGACATAGCTGAGTCTTGAGGTAGGACAGCTGGAGAAATTCTTCTTCCTCTGGTACTTTGTCTCAAAGGCAAGATGCTGTGTTTCAGCAGTCAAAGCAGCTTGGAAAAACCAAAGATGCCCCAGGACCACAGAGGTCTGATCCTGTCAGCTATCATCCAGGTGAAGCCCCTCTCCCAGGTGCATTCAAACCCCTGGCCCTTTCACCTGGAGGCATTGTGTCTCCTCATAAATCCAACCCCCGTGCTCACAGAGGTACTTTCAGGAGCAATGGAACAGCTTGAGGAGGTGTAAAAGAGGTGCTCAACCTGCTGGGAGGCTTTTGTAGGGCTGAGTACCTCTTTATATCTATAGGCAACTCTGTACATCATGACACTTGGTGATTAGTGGGTGATGATCTTAGTCTGCACTTCATGGTGCCTGAGTACCTCTCAGTGCTTTGCAAATCCTCATTAAACAAATCATAGTTAATGGCTTTTTAAATTACCTTTTATCATAGAATTCCCATATTGCCAGGATGTGGTAAAGCCACTTTCTTAATCTTTCATGTTGAATCAATGGCAGTGCTGCAAATAGAAGCAGGTGCCCTTGAGCTGATCACTGCCTTCCTTGGCTGCTGACTCATGGCCGTGGATGGTTGCAGCATGAGCTCTCTCCCAGGGCTTGACCTCAGCTGGCTGTGGTGGGGCACTGATGTGGAAGAGTGGTGGAGAGCGAGTAGAGTCCACCACTGCAGCCCTCTTGGATTCGGTCCTGTGGCTGCTGGCGGTTCATGCTAACAGAGGCTCCTTCTGGGTGCCGGACACCTCTTTTCATGGTGTGCACACAGAGAGTGGGATCAAAGCTGCTGGCTCCTTGTGCAGAGGGAATTTAAAGGCAGATGTAAACTTCTATGTCTTTGAGGATGCTCAGCAGCTTGGGGGAACAAGCACAGAGCGGAACAGGGATGGTGGGCAGGGTGACTTGAAATCATGAGCACAGCCTCTGTCTTTCCTGTGGCCTCTTTACACCATCATCCTGAATCACAGTAGAGAAGGGGTATTTCTCCTTCCTGCCGTCTTAACCTGACAATGTCATTAGCATTTGGGAGTGAGGATGCTCTTCAGAGCAACAGAAGCTTCTACAAATGTGGGCTTTGTGTTGATAGGAGTGTGGGCTTTTTGTTTGGATTTGGTGATTTGGAAAGTAGCTGCTCACCAGAGGAAGTCTCTTAATCTGTGTTTCCCTGCATCAGAGCACCTACCAGATGGGATTGTCTTTCCTTCTCTGCATCAGGGAAGGCCTTAAATGGCCGTGCAAGCCATGTGCTGGCTTTCCCTGCCAATAAACCCCTGATGGTAATCACAGCCACGTGGTCAGCGTCCTTGATCCGAAATTTGTCATCGCTCGTTACGGCTCACAAAGCCTTGGCTCGGTCTTTCAGCTGGAGTATTAAACCTGATGACAGATGCTGGTTCTCCCAGCTCTGTTGTGGTCTCTAGAGTGAGCAGGATGGTGAGCATTTTGCCAGCTAAATAAGGGCTTGAGTGTAGAGTTGGAGAAATACCATGGCTACTCTGTCCAAAGGAGTTTGCCTCCAGTGTAAGATGGGCTTTGGCACTTTAGTAGTGAAGGTTGGAGCAGTTAATGTGGAGATGTGATGGTACGTGTGGAAGACTCCTTTGCCTTGGAGCTTGGGACGCAAGCACCACATCCTGCTCAGCTCCTGGGGCCTGAGTGCCTGTTGCCCTTGAAGACCCTGGACAGGATATCTCAGCAGGATTCATCCCTCTTTAGGGGATGCTCTATACCCAGTAGCAAAGTGTAGAAGGTGATGCCACATTTATCCTATTTATTTACTCTGGGAAAAGACCCATTCCTTGTATTTTTAAGGAGCAGTGGAGGCTAAATCTAAGTGCCTGAGGCTTTAAAGTAAAATAAATAAACTTTTTTCTTTTTTTAAGTTTAACTCTGTTTCCAAAACATTCCTGTGTTTAATTCAGCAACTTAAGTAGAACTCTTGAGTCTTTCTGTGAAACAAATTATAACCTTGTAACAGCAGAGAAAATGGTTTTGAAATCTTTTCCAGATACCCAGAGTATCACAAAGCTGAATTACAGCCTGAAACATAAACCCCAAACCACTTCTGAATGGCAGGTTTAAAAGCAGCCTAGGTGAGAAGATGCCCGAAAGTGCATATCTTGTAGGAGGATGAGCAGCAATGAAGCGTGGCATTTTTTGCCTTTTGGAGGATTTTTAGTGGGCTAGCTTATCCCGATATCCCAAGGTAATGAGTAGGGATGGGAAACAACGTCTGTGACTCCGGGGAAGGAGTGGGGAGGAGGAGGCAGGAGGAGAAATAAACTAATAGATATTGGAGATTAAAGGTGTGTGGCTCCTGTGATCAAAGCACTTGGTAGGAGGTTATCTCTGGTCTGAGAGCATTGTGCGGGCACTCTGGAGTCTATCCTGCGTCCATTACCACTGTGAACCCAGGTGGTCAGGGCTTGTGTCTGATGGAGACGCCTGAGCTTGCACTTGATTAAACATTAGAACCTCATCTTCTTTCATGTAAGAATCTTTTTCCCGTCCTTCTTGTTAAGGAGATTTATAGCCGGACTCAGAGTTGCCTGGGATGCTATGATGTCATGATGTATGATGAAATTCGTGCTCTGCTCCTCAGTGCTCACCTCAAGCCTCTTCTGCACATGCACAGACCCTGAGATATTAAACAAGCAAAAGGTGTCAAAACACAGCCAAGCTACTGTGATATGCACCACTCTCAGCCTACTTCTTGTGATACATTTCCTAAGCTTGGTCACTTGAACATTGCTGCGGAACGAACTGTGAAGAACAATGCTGGTGGATTTATAGTGGGCAAAGCTATGTGCAATACATGGATCTTGCGGAGTAAATATTCCAGGGTGAGAAAGAAAATGTAGCTCTCTGATCTGTTCGTCTCCAGCATTTTCAGTTTGTTGTTTGGTGGTTGTGGGGTATTTTTTTCTGATGCAAAGTTTGAGCTGCAGAAATAAATTAACCCTGAGGTCTTTGGGTTTCTCCCCAGCTCTTTGACTTTTGCCAAGCAAGTTGGACATTGGTCGGTGACACTTCACCTTTTGTGTCCTGTCCCTTGAGAGCCCTTGATGAGCCTTGGGAATGAATGCCTTTGAACCCTGGGAATTAATGTTTCCAGGCTGTTCAGAGCACAGCTCAGCCTCTAGATCACGTTTTAACTAAATTGGTTACAAAATAGATCTGTTTAAATTGGTGCGAGCCCCTTTGTGTGGACACTCCTAAATCAGTTTAAGAGTGGCTGGTATTGATTTTAACTTAATGTGGTTTGTTACTGAAGTAAGCTGGATCAATAGTGCTAAATAGGTGCAATTTCTTGTGTTGACTATGCCGTGGAAAACTTTCATAGAAAAGATGAGCAGAATGGGAAAAGGATTGAGTTTGTTCTCCTGTTGCTTCGCAGTGATCATCTATCAATGTTTATGGCTAGCTTTGGGATTTTCCCCCAAAAGAGATCTCTCAGAATGGAGCTTCTGAGGTGTGAATAAAGATATCCTGTACCCAAATCCATCTTAACAGGGGATTTCTAGGAATGCAAAGCTTTCACTTATTTACCACCTTTATCTTTCAGCCAGGATCCCATGTAGGGAACCAACACCTACAGTTGTCCAAAGGCTGCAGAAAGGATGCTACGTTGCTCAGGGCAGTGCTCAGAGCTGTGATTTGCCATAGGCTTTCTGCACAGCCTCAGGGAGATCATGAGGACTCTCAGCCTCACTTACTCAGCAGTACTGTTGGCTCTGTGGCATGTTTAGACATTTTCTGGCAATAATGAAATTAGGAGGAGGGCACTGAAATACCTTTGAAGGATTCCTGTGTATAGGCTTATAACCCTCCTGCCACAAGATTTCTGTTCTCACCTTCAGGGTGAGCAAGAGGAGCAGGATCTGGGGTCCGGTCAGGAAGGGTGGAGTGGAAGATTGTTGTAAGAGAATGAAGTGCCCTGGCTGCTTGTTAGGACTCAGGCTCTGTTGAATCCAATAAGGATCTCTGCCTTCAACCTCTTTGTAGCCAGCATTTACCTCTTGCTGTCAATACCATGGGTTTCCCCCCCCCCCCATGCAGCAAGCCCTGCTTTCTCATTGCCTTTCCAATGCTGCTGAGTTCAGTGCTGTTATAACCCTCTTCTTTTAGCTATGAAACTTCATTTATTATAACAGCTAACATCATTTACGAATCCACACCAGCCACCAGAGCCTTGTCTTGAGTCTCTTGTGAGCTTCCTGGGTTCCTGTGGGACAAGGGCCTCCCTGCCTCGTTAGCCTAAGGATGCCTCAGTGCCCCAAGGCTGCTCTCTGCATCCTGAGGGACTGGCACAGGGGCCAGGCTGGCTGTCATTTCATACCCCTCCTGCTCTCACAGCCTTTGCAGTAGGAGAAATCCCAATGGCCACACTATCTCACCTACTGACAGGTCACCTGTGCCTGAATATTTTGTTTCTACCAGATCTCAAACAGGTTGCCCCTTTTCCCCTCTTCCCCTCTTCCGATGCTCAGCCCTGAAAGATGTGTCATGGAGGTACCCTCACGCTCTCGGCTCATTGTCATGCACGTTGCAGTCAAAAATCTCATTTTCATTCCAGAAACAAAAGGTCTGTCAACTCATTTAACTGCACAGAAAACACCAAACAAGAAATAAAGCCCAATTAAGAATAAAGAGAAGGAAGAGGCTCAGTATAATAGATTGTTTTGGTAAGTGGTTTCGTCAGCTCCATCTGCAAGCTGTTGCTATGTGAACCTGCCGTAGGACCAGGGCTGGCTTAGGTGCAGGCAGGGCAGGCAACGTTCCTGGGGGGCTACTGAATCCTAGCTCTGGGGACAACGGAGACATGGATCGTCTCACCCAGGAGGGACTGCCACCAGACCCCCAAGCAACCCCTTTCCTCCTGCTGGTGGGGATGAGCCAGGAACCAGGGTGTTGCTCTCTGCCATCGCCTTGTTTTGCTGAGGCAACCCCATTGTGAGCTGCTGTAGGATGTGCTTCCGAGGCTCTCCCCTGGTAGCAGCAAAACAGCAGATGGAGGAGGTCGCTGTCACTGTGGCTGGTGACCTTCCTGCAGGGGCTGCCTGCCTATTCCTGGGGATGGCCCTGCACTTGTAGGTTTCTCACAAGCTTTCCTTGACTTTTCCCTTCCTGTCAAGAGATGACCACTTCAAACAACGGTTCTGCTTTCTGATGCATTAAGACTTGGAAATTTGCCATTCATCACAGCTGTGTGTCTGAGCCTGTGTGATTATTTTGGGAAGCGAACCATGGTGATTTGTGTGTATGTGTTTTATTGGCGGGCAGGATGTTCCCTATCTACCTCTCCCTGGCTGTCTACATTTGCATTGGTTAATAAAATGGATAATGTTCAATGACTTTCTGATGGGTGAACAAGATTTGGCATACAGGATGTAGGAGCTTTTCACAAAGGCTAAAATTTCATCCAGGGAGACTGAACCCTCTGCAGCAGCCATACACAATCCATAATAACAGAAGCTTTTAACCCATCCGTAATTGCTTTTATATAGAAAATGATTGCTGTAAGTTAACTTCATAATTCTAAATCAGTGGCTCTCAGTAGGATTTCAGATGCTTTAATTTGCCCTGAATTATCTGTAGAACTCACAGGCAGTTCATCTATGCTCTTTTATGATTATGTTCCTTGTCGCTCTGACCCAAACTTTGTCTATTTAATTTTTGTCTCCTCTTTCTGAAAATAGACCCATTTCCAATGGTGTCTCACCAGCGGTAATGATTCTGACTTGTGCATGGAGTGGATGATGCTCTCTCAAGCTGCCTCTCTTGGCGACCATCCCATGTTTTTGAACCTGTCAGATATTACTGACTTTGTTGGGAGGTAGCTTTGGGTGGAAGATGTGAGTACCCACGAATAGGATATGAGGTCAACCCAAGCAGGGCTATCATGATGGTGGCGGCACCTGGGTTGGTTCATGCCATGGTTCCTCTTCTCCATCTGCAAGGAGGAGGGAAAGGATGTCACGGCTGGCCCTGTGTACCCAGCACACGGGGGATTTCTGAGCACAATATTAGATGTGCTGTGATGGCACATAGAACGTGGATGTGGTGTCAATCTGGCAGTACCTCCCTAATGAGGACAAAGCCAATGGCTGGGTTGTCTGACAGTCCCCAGATGAGCAGGGTGGCCACTCCTTCCCTTATGGCAGCAGCCAGTTTGTGTGATTTTGAGTGACAGCAGATGAAGGGGTTGCATTACGGCTTGTCTCTAGAACTGTACATCTGTGTCAGCTCTTTGCTAAATCAATAAACAGGATGCTGAAGGAAAAATACTTTTAGGCTTCTTATGTCTTTATGTATCAAACTGATTGGGCAACGTGAAGCTCGGATGGTAACAGGCATCACAGAGTGGCTGGCTGATGAATTTTTTGTCAAATCATAGGTTAAGGGCTGAGTCTTGGAAGATACTGGCAAGTTGCTCCTCCAGAGAAGGCGGCAGTCTTGTGAATTCCTTCTCAGTGGTAGCTACTATGCAATTTGGATAGTAATCTTCAACCAAGGAGCCCGAGGTACAGCATCAAGAAGTGGAGAAAAATCGCTTTGCATGTTCCAACAGACGAACAAATTACCTATGGAAATGCACTTGAGAATATTCCTCAGTAATTGGATTTCAGCTGTTGTTTCAGTGTATGTGCCCCCAGGCTGTGAAGGTAAAAGGGCTCCACTGCAATGCTTTGAAATGTTCTCTGGCACCTACAAAACGTGTTTACTATTAAAAAGTGAAACCTGCAAGTCAGAACGCTGCTAAGTGCAGTTTGAAAACAAAATTGCACCCCTGCAGCACAGATCAGGGTGCCGAAGCATCTGGTTTAACCAGACAGTCTCAACCCAGAAACATTCTTGTGACTGGAGTGGAGAAGACCTGTCTGCTGTCTTCTGCCAGGGTAACATGGATATGTCTGTGTTGTGCAGTTGGATGTAGAGTAGGAACCCTCAAATAGTGGCTGGTTTGATTTGAGAGGTCCACATGGCCTGGAGTAGGCTAAGAACCATACAGGAGGGTTTGCAGGATGAGTCAGTTTGGTACTTTGTGGATGCACTGGTCCTATGCTGGACCCAAAACTGCTTTGTACAGGCTTGAAATACTTTAAAAGTCACTGCTTTTGCAAAGTATGAGGAGCATTGACTCCTTAAAGCACCTGCAATGTGTTTGTTGCAGAACAGGCGAGCTCTTGGGAAGCTGCCTTTGGGTGTTTGGCACCTTTTCCTTCAAATGCTGGTAACGTTTCCGGTTCTGACCTTGACGCTGAAACTATAGATGACATAAGGAGGAATAAGCTGTCATTACCTGTCACATGGTGGCCTCTGAGTTTGTCATGGAAAGGGGGGGGGAAATCTGAGGTGACAACAAGTTGGACAGGATTGAGTCTGAATGCCGAGGAAGTATTCTTGAATTTGGGAGCAGAAAGGAAACAAAGTTGGGGTTTTTAAGTCATATGTATGTTGTCAAGGTGGAGCTGTGGTTGTAGTGGGGTTTTCATTTTGTTTTCAATGATGTTCACAATTGTCCAAATTCTGATTATCAGTGGTCACATGCTGCATTGTACGCTCACGCTGGGCATTGCTCCGTCTGTTTCAGTGGAGATGTGTACTGGATGAAAAGAACTAGACTTGCAGCCCAAGAGATGTATGTACAGTTCCAAATCTAACTGAAATTAAAACACAGTGCTCTGAAAAGATGCTGATTTTGATAATGGGAGGGTTCCTTTGGGAGCCTCTCTTCAGGGGTTGCCTTCAACTTGTCTTCCTTAGAAAGATGTTTCTAAAATTCTATAGAACAATAAAAAGCAAACATCCTCAAGATGTGAGAAGTAGGGCTTTTTTCACCAGGGTTTTGAGTGTAAAACAGAAATTACTCTGTTTGTTACACCTGTCAAAAAGCAGAGAAATAGGGCTTGGGGTTTTTTCCTCAATTAAAATAGCATTTAGGCCACTTCCAGAGCTGCTCTACTTGGCTATGGGTCGCCCATAAGCAGAGGCAACTGAAAATCACCACCCTACTCCCCCAGATTTACTTTTTGGCTGACAGTAAGAACCAGACTTGAAACCTGCACACCTCCATCTGAACCTGCCAGATGTCTCTGCCCTTTGGATGGAGCCAAAAACAAACCTGGCCCTGGCAAGTGCCCTGGTTTGCTTTGTGGGAGTTAGGTGGAGGAAATAAATCTGCTCTGCCCACTGAGGCAACTAGTTCTGTGGGTTTATAAATGCTCCAATTGAGTGTTTTGACACGGCAGTCAGATATAGTTAATCTTTCCTTTGACCTCCCAATACGGGAGTGCAGGCTGAAACCGCTAGTTAAGCACGTCCGTCTCCTGTTGTACCATTCGCGCTCCAGCGCACTGCCTAATCAAGTGTAATATATCTCTGGGTAAAACACACACAGTGCTTTTCACAGCTATTTAAACAAAAAACAGACCTCGGTGCATTAGTTACATACACAAGCCACACAGAATCGCTGTTCCTGTGGTTAAGGGAGAAGTTGGATGGACTGGGTTTGCTCCAGAGAGAAGGTGTGGGAAGGGCTTGCTTCCATCTGCCTGGATGTGGAAAAAATACCTGCTTGGTATCATCCCAAAGGATGTGCATCCTGAAGGGAGGATGGTTTTGTGCCCATAGTTACAGACCAAGATTTAGGACAGGTGGGGTTGGCTGTGGATGAAGTCAGGAGGATCTTGTCTCCATGTCTGGTAAAGATAAACCTCCCCTACAGCGAAGGGTGGCTTGGGAGACAGTCAAATTTGAGCAGGATATTGAGCTACAAGTATTAAAGGTGTTATATTTATTTGAATTGCAGAGTCTTTCTGTTTAAGAACACATCTGGATCTGCAAAATGTCCACAGAGGTTTGGGGATGACTCGGTATCTCAGAGCAATCTTTCTTTGCAAACCTTAGTAAGACCCATTTGCTTTTGTTAGGCTTATTCATCCTAGCTTTGCTCGGAAGAAACTGGGAGTATTTTGACAAGAGGTATTAAGGGATGCTCTATTTTTAAAAGCATATAATGAGGCAGCATCAAAGGATGTCTGTGTGCAGCAGCCACAAAGGTGAGGCAGGCAAACCACAGGAGCCCTGAACTTGAGTAGCCAGCTGAGCTGTGGATTGAGGAAGGGAGGTTGCTGAAGAAATGGTGTTTTGCCTTGGGCTGGTGCATATGGCTTTGATGGGACCTGTGATTTTGGAAGGTGAGGCCAGGAGTGTCCACAGGACATCACAGGGCAGCTCATAAGACAACCTGGAAAAAGTAAATTATGCAGGAATAGAAAAAAGAAAACGAAAACCCAAACATTTTTCAGCACTGATCCAAATATTGGTTAGGTTTGCAGGTAAGACAGTTGTGCCAACAGTGCCCAGGGTAGTCTGTGACTTCTAAACGGAGAAGTTAAGTGGTTTTTAAAGGTTGAGAAACACTGGAGTGGTTGACCTCTTGATACCCAATCAAGCTTTATGTTTTCCTGTGATACTTTGATGGTTTTCCCCCAAAGGATCCCAGATGCTTTCTCCTGTATTTTTTTTTCTAGACTCCTGTTTGATCTCTCTAGGATATCAGCACGGATTCATTGATGTGTCTCCGTTAAAATTCGACAAAGCTTCTGTTTGAGTGCTCTATTTTACAGAGCAGCTCATCCTGTTGGATATTGAGAAATTATACAGCTTGGGATAAAATATATCCTAACCCACCAAAAGTCTTGTGTGTTGAAGTACTAGGTTCCTCCAGGCAGTACAATGTGTAAGCCCTGTATAAATGTCTGTGTGAAAATAAGATACTTAAATATCTTTTGAATCCTTGCTCTCCCAAGCCCATCTCAGAGCCCGTCCACGACCTCTGCGCCTCCCTCCCTTCCTCGTGAAATGGAGCTGAGCTCTCCTTCGGGAGACGGAGGTGAGACCTGCCGAGCTAATGTTTATAAAGCTCTTTGAAGGTGAACGTTAGTGTGCACCAGCAGCAGCCGCCTGTCTTCTGTGTGCTTATTAACATTCAGGGCATGCTCAAATAGCAGCTCTGTGGCGGTATGTTAACTGTACTGATAAATCTTGTGTAAAAACAACACTCCACCACACCGTTAAAGCTCCTTCCACCTGGGAACATCAAAGCCTGACAATATTATGGCTTGATCGTCACAGCAGATGGGGTTGCTTCGTGTCGTGGTACAGATGGGGCTGTGGGAACCCAGTATTGGGCAGGGTCTGGGGACATCCCTGATTCTGGCAAGAGAAACGCTGTCCTTGGGATCTCTTAGAAAGGGTGTCTCTGCACCACAATAATGACCTGGCCCCAAGTTTTTATAAACATAATATAAGTAGCCTGCTGGTGCTTCCAGAAAGAGGAGGGCAACCTGCAAATCACTACAAGACAATTTGGGCTTTAGCAACTAGAAAAGATATATCACAGCACTTTTTTTAAGTCTGTCTTCCATGCTCTCAGAAGGTAATTGGATGCCATTATAAAACCAAATAGCAATGTGTAGGAAAGCAATCTTGCCAGCATTGGAACAGGGTGCTTGCCTTGTGCAGAGTGCTACAGGATTGCAACCTGCGGCCTCCTTTAAAGGCTGCAGTCCCTGTATTTATGTCCCCTAAAGCTTTGAATCCAAAGCAGGAGGTACCTGTTGCTAATTTTTTTTCTTTCTTGTAGATTGCAATAAGTTACTTCTGTTAAAAGAGCTTGAAAATTTCTGTCAAGGAAAAATCACCTGATCAAGGAATAATTTAGGTTACAAGGGATCTCTGGAGGTTGTGAAGTCCAACCTTCTGCTCAAAGCAGGTCTGATGGTAAAGTTAGATCAGATTGGGATTTAAATGTGGTGATGTTTGTTTATATAGCAATAATAATTTAACACTTCAGCACATCGGTTTATAATTGGTCTGGCCCTTCTGAGTAAAGGGATGACTGGAGAAAGCGGGCAGGGATTTTTGAGATTAGTAGCTAGATAATAACTTAACAATCACCATTTTGGGATATGTTTTCCCAGACTGGCACAAGCCAGGACCCTGAAGGATGATGTAGGGGGTGGGAGCAGCCCAGTCTGCGATGGATGCCAGATGTGGGCATGGTCAGTGGGAGTCAAGGAGGGTCCAGGGATCCCCCTGAGTCCAGTCCCTTGGGTACCCATGTGCTGGATTCAGGTGTCTACACTGCCCTTTGCAAAGCAAGACACGCAGCGTCACCCCAATTCTTACAGCTCCGCTGTGTCCCCATCCCTGCTGCCCTCCTCTCCCAGCAATCCAAGGGGAGCTGGAGAAAGAACAGAGACAGGAAAGCTTTAGTTCAGCAAACCCATAAATCATTTCATTTGATGATTATTTATGAACCAGATCACAAGCTTATGACAGAAGCTCTTAGTGTTCCTGGCTGCTAAGCAGTTGGGATAGTTGTCCTCTGAGAGTATTAAATATACATTTGACACAGGTGACTGTGGTGGCTTCTTCCATTAACCCATGGTTTCCAGCTTTCAGTCATTACTGCATGTATTATGCACAAACATGTTAATACTTGGTAATTCTGCCCCAGAGACTTCGTTAGGAGTGCGTTGTCCTCATGCTGAGATGTAGCAAAGGTTCTAGTTTGGTTAGATTTATGTTGCCTGGGTTGTCCATCCTCCACCTAACTTTCTTGCCTTGCTTACTGGAAAGCTTTTTCCTTCAAACTGCACTTAGTACTTGGGGTCGGAGACTTCTGTGGTGGGACAGGATCAATGCAAGTTGCTGTTCTTAGCTGCCAAGTGCAGCAGCAAAACCTGTCCTTCCTGCTGTCCTCTCTGCTCTTGCCATCTCTGGAACATTTTTCAAGAATTGTTGTTGGACTGATGCCAGAACAGGCGACCTCACAGGGCAACACCCCATGTCTGTCCCTGTGTCTGGAAAGGACGCGACAGCCCCTGCAGCCCTGCACATTTACGCTGATCTCCTCAGTAAAGATCAAGTAGCAGCGCTGCACCAGCTGACTGTGAATATAAGAGGGGTTAATTTTGAACGGAAAAGAGCTGCAGGGTCCCAGTGCAGCTCTTGGGCAGATTTGGCACTGTCACTTCGTGGTGTCACTTGACAATTAAAGCAAATGCAAGTGATATAGCAAAGAACAGATTAATTAGATTTGACAATAACACTGGGAAACAACTTAACTTTAAAGTAATCCGTTTCAGGAGGGAAAATGTTTCCATTGTTTGCTTCTTGGCTTTCTCTTTAAAACTAGACACAGATTTCCAGCTCTTGTGTGGGAGTAGACATCCTTCTTGTGTCTAATAATGGTTTTAATAAGTGAGTATTTTAGGTACCAGCACTGTGGAACTTGTCACTCAGCATGAACTGGAGAAAAGCTGCTGGGTTTCTTTAATATTTGAGAACCTTGTGAAAAATTTACCCCTAACCTGGAAAGCTGGGTGGATCTGAGTAGCAAGGGTGGGAAGCACTGGGAAGCACTTTCCTTCCCGCTCTCCTGCTCTAGAGCTTGATACTTGATGCTGGTTTGCACCTTCACCTTCCACTGAGTGATGCAGCAGCTTCTGGTTCCTCAGAAAGTTTAATTGCAAGTAACCTACAGCAGTTATTCTTCCTTGGGACCATTTTTCACTCAGTGGCTACCGAAACACATTGTTTTTTTCTGATCAGGCGAACACATCCGCTTCTGCTATACCTTCTCCATGTGCAGCTCCCCGGGTGTTACCTTTCCTACTGCTGTAAGATGTTTAACAGCCTCAAGCTAAAACATGAAAAACCAAAAATCATCTTAATTCCCTCTTTTAATCAAGGGCCTCACCCTAATATGCAGTCTTTTTATACAACCAGCTTCATTCTATAACCCTACTAGCATGGACTAGAGCTACAGTTTCCTTTAACATTGAATATTAATATTTATTATTTATGCAGTGCAAACAATGCACTAGGTTTAGCATAATTATCTTAGTTACTGATGAGATAAAAACCTGATTGATGGGTTTTTTGGCTTCATAAATCCAGAACTTTTGATACTCCTGTTATCTGCCTTTGGAATATGGAATCAGCAACGTTTTGGTAGATTTTGTTAAAGGTGGGAAACTCAGCTGACGGACGTTTTTTGGGTGACGGTACCCGAGTCACTGTGCCTCTATGAACAGACTCAGATGTCGCAGTTGTAGCATTTATAGGCATTTCTAGGGGATGAAGGATTAACAAATGATGGATTAGGCAAATTAATCTATGGTTTGTAAGGCATACGTTACACAAGGTTCAATTTAGGTTGATGGATTTATTATTTATTATTTATTATTTGATGTTGTGTGTCAGTAAGTGGCTCTTCCTAACGCTATGATGTATGATAGCAGCCCATGCCTGAGCTGCTGTATATAAAGGTCATTGTTTCCATAATTAACCCCATTTTTCTTGGTCGTTTAATGTCTATGCATTAATTTGCATTGGTCTGGAATGTGACAGAGAAATACATTTCCTCGGGTTAGGTTTTCTTAAACTGAAGAGTTCCAAATCCTAGGACTGTACCTGCAGGCTGTTGGGGTACAAACACACATGTTCTTCAGCATATTGTCTGTAGATGAATTTTTCTCAACCAGGAATAGTTTCAGGGAGAGACAGGGGACTTGGAGGTGTCTGAAATGACAATTTTAGAAAGAAACATGAGGAGTGGGACTTATGAGTGATAAAGCAGGATTAAACCTTCAGTGAAAGTGGAGATCTGAACCATATACATGCCTGATTATTTTTTTTTTTTTCTCTTTTGGGCCCAGTGTTGATCCATTGCAAACTGATCTTTGCAGCAGAGAAATATTCAAGTCTTATAAGCTGTAGGATTATCCTGTGGATACCCAACAGCTATTTTCAGTGTGTTTTCTAAAGAGCTATGAGCCCCTTTCCCATCTTCTGAGCTATCTGAATCCCTCTTGCAGTCTGCTCTTTCCTACTGAGCTGGGTTTTTGGAAAGTACTTGGGGACAGGAGTTTTTCTGTGAGGGCACCTTCCTGAGTCTTGCCCAAGGCTTTGGATACTGCGGCTCCCATCTTGAGCCAGCCTTGCATGAGTGGGTGCTTGGAGGTAAAATCATTGTGTTTGCTACCTTGCCTGGCCACTGCTGTGCCTATGCCTAAATAGTGCCAGTAAGCAGGAAAATGGTCTCTTTTTATTCTCCTCTCCTGGTACAGGAATTGGGGACAGTGTTTCCTGTAGAACTGAGGTTGTATCGCTGNGATGCAGGAATCACCTATGAGTTGCTCCAGCTCATGTGCAAAGAGGATGGCTAGTGCTCCTCACTTCTCCAGCTAAGAGCCACATTGTTCTGCAGCCTCCAAGCTGCCGACCAGGGAAGCATTCCCACCAGATGAGCCTGTCTGGATTCTGACGGCATCCTCAGCAGGAAGCATAAGGCAGGAGGCTGGGGACGCGGAGGTGAGGAAACCAGCAGCGCTCCTTGCTTTTCGCTGCGCACGCATGAAGCTGTGAATGGGAGAGAAGTTGGGGAGCTCTCAAGCAGCCAAGACTGCAGGCAGAGAAATTCGCACCGTTCTAGTTTACCGAAGCTGTGAAAGATGTGATAGATGAATCACTTTTGCAGCAACCTTCTCTGCCACCAGATTCCCTGAGATGTTAAGCTTTGCTGTACGCAGTGTGTACTTGAGGAAAAGATAGAAGGGGTGCTCTCTGAATCAGAGGAGAGTCTGACGCACAGCGACATTTTCAGGGGAATAATTTACATATGCATTCCCTTTCTAAAAATACCAGTCACAGTATTGCCTCTATTTTTGCATGCAAGGCTCTCTAGGCTGGTAGGTGGATAGAACCGGCAATCTGCACTTAAACATATTCCAAATACCAAAGGTCCGGCAGGGCTGCAACATGGGGTGCCTCGTGCATTGCTCAGGAGGCAGAGGTTGGAGATGGTTAAGCTCCAGGTCAGGGGGGGAAAAAAGCATGTATTCACCTTGACAATGCCCCAGGTGTCAACCACACATGGTCTCATGAGTGTGATCTGATGGACAAATGTGCAAGATGGTCTTAGCCTGTTCCCTCCTGCAGAATGCAGCATGGCTGAACGGAAGGCAGCATGCTGCTCCAGGAGAAGTGGAGAAATACGTAGGAAGGCTTCATTTCCTTGGGCAATGGCTAAGGGAGCTGTTGAGAAACACTGTATAACATGATGATCATTTTCCTGGAGGCTGGTGGGTAGATACGCTCAGCTGAAGAGCCTTTCCCATCACAGCTGCCCATGCATCACTCCATCCCCAGATCTGCTCATGCTGGAGCCCTGTGGCCACAGCCTCATGCTGGCATTGGGCTAAAGGGACAGGACCACCCTTGGTGTCCATCCTGGTGACCAGGCAGGACCACAGGTAAGATCATCCACATCCTGAGGTGCTTAAGGCAGAATATGTGTCTTGGCTTCATTTATTATGAAGTAGCTCAATAGAAACACACATTTATCTTGAACTTCTCTCATGTGACATCCTACAGAAACAAAGCAAGAGGAGTGTTTTGATGTAACTCCAACAACTCTCTCCATCCCCAGCTCTCCCATCTGGGGTTTACTTTAACCTTTGCCTTGGGCCTGTTAGAAACTGGTGAGAAAAGAGAGGGGGAGGGGGAAAGGTACAAACTGGTCATTAATAATTGTAAGCTGGAAATAAAGCAAGTGTTAATACCTCCAGAGGGGTGAGGTTATGAGACAGCTGTGCAGCAATGGTGTGTCTGAGCGTACGTGTGGAGCCTGTGCCACTTTATGATGGAGGCTGATATATTTACGGAGGGGACTATACAACCCAGACGTTGTGTTAGGAGGGACTGGCCTCTGTGGACCCACTGCTGGGAATTTTGCAAAGTGAGAGCTCTGCTGAGGTTAAAACTGTCTTTGTGGTGAAGATGCAGCCAAGTAGGGTTTTTGCTCAGGATTACAATGGTTGAGCTGAACCAGGACAGATGATCTTCAGTGATGCCACAGCATCATCCTCAAAATGGGCACGTAAGGCTCTGACTAATGGGGAGACGAGAGAACATGCAGAACCACAGCTTAAACACTGGGGGAAATTTGTAAAGTTGTGGGTTTTTTTCCCCCTCTCTTCTCTGTGGGTTTTCTTAGTATGCTCAGGAAGTCCCATTAGCGCCCACTCACTCCAGTAACATGCATCATTTCGCACTTCATTGTGTCTTCTATGAAAAGCTGGTACTGAGGAAGCAGTCTTGTGCTTCTTTGAAATCCTCTGTCAGAAAAAAGCATCACCTCGAACAAACAAACAAGCACACAATCCCCGAGCATGCTGGAGATTGATTTGTAGCACTTTTCTCCCCCACCTTATCTGTTCAGATATGTTTTGGCAAGCTGTGAAAAATCAGAGCCCATTGCTGTCAAATGCAATCTATTTCCGATGGAACTGCGTTAAGGGCTCCGGGTGGGTGTTTGGGCTCTGCCAAGGAGCTGAACAATTCCCATTGAAGGGATGCTCGTCCAGAAGAGCAAACGCAGTCAGGAAGCATTTTGTAGCCTGTGAACCAAGGACAGGGAAAGAGTGATGAGAGAGTACCATGCATGCTGCAGAGAGAGCTGGGGAAAGAGATGCCACACCAAATGTAATACAAATGGGACACAACCTGCCTACTCATTCAGATCTAGTATTTTTCTAACTGTTGCTGTTTTTCTGCATCCCGTTAAGCTTTTTGATTTGTTTCCATCTGTTCGGTATAGATCACTTCTGCAGTTTACTTAAAACACAAATACCCTTTATGAATCTCTACAGATGGTTTTCAAAGACTTATAGAAAGACAAAGATAAGATCAAGAAAATCTCGAGTGTTCGCCTCGGGGGAAAAAAATGGGACAGTCGCTTTGCCTTGCAGCTGCAAGCCACGTCAAATCAGACACTTTGATATGTTTCATTTTCTGTCTGAAGTCTACATCTGAAAGGCAGCCTGGCTTATTTCAGTCAATGCGCAATTTTTGTTAGTTGGGGCTCTTTCTCAGCTTCTAAAAAAGATGCTCATTTGCATCCTAGAACAAAGACAGCACTTTTTCCCCCTACGTTCAGCGTGCCTTCGCCAAAAACTAATCATGCTGCAAAGTGTGTGTGTGTGTTGGAGGTGGGTGAGGATGGTTTTTTCGAGCACTTCTCTCTTGCCGTGTTGACCCAAGCTGCAGCAGTGATGGGTGCTCATCCTCTTCACCTTGGTTGAAGTCTGGCTGCACTACGGCCAGAGTTTCAGGACCCCCAGAACAGAGTTTGGTTGTGCAGACCCGGTTGGCAGGCAGTGGTGCAGCCATCAGCATCCCTCTGTAGCCACAGACCAAATGAGTGGGGCCAATGTGTGTCCCTATCCCCACCGCCTGACCCTGCAGGATGGGATCCAAACCCCAAAGATCAGTGAGCAATGCAAAGTGTAGAAGAAGATAAGAGAGCACAACTGCTGGAGAACCATACTCTGCTTAGCCAGTTTCTTCTGCATTTTGCATTAACTTCTCCGTTAGGCCAAGACTGTGGCTGATGTGAACTAGATTAACTCTGCTGGCCTCTGTGAGAGATGCTAAACCCTGTCTCCATGTAATGCACTGCTTGTATGTTTAATAAAACACTGCTCATTTCTCAGAGAAACCAAATGAAGTAGAGTAACTGCTAAATTTCTGCAGCTCATCTGCTTTAGACTCCTTTCTGGGGAGTTAGGAGGGACTCGCTCTTCTTGTCTTCTTTTTTTTT
>WEIS01087988.1:778-27360 GCA_013389965.1 Todus mexicanus | reverse complement strand
GAACTGAAATTAAGCGGTCTGTAGTGGAGAGGTACGAAGAAACTGTAACTTTGTTCAGGGTAATAGATGTATGATTTTTCTATGTTTAATTAGTGAACTCTGTCCTATGTTTTTCCGTGATGCGGATTAATGTCCAAAAACTTCATCCCAGTGACTTATGTTTGCTAAACTGATAACCAAAACCTCAATTTACTCCTATAAATAAGAGTTAGTACTTTCACAACCTAATATATGCTGTTCACTGTCTGTGGGAAAGAATCTGCTGGATAATTAATGAAGACAAGTAAGGAAGATTGAAAAGGCATTTGTTAAAGTTCCCTTTGAGTTGTGAAGTTCAACATTTGTTAAGACCAAAGCAACATTAAAAAGAAAGTGGCAGGATCAGCAGTTATTAATCACCTAATCCAGGAATTGTGCCACTATTTACAAATATTAAAATCAGTTTTCAGGCACACCTGCCAGGCTGAGATTACCATCTGGCCAGATTATACAAATTTAGAAAGTGAAACAAGGTTTTTGTTGTGTGTATGCGTTTAATGATTAATAATTTAGCGATAGCGAGCTGTGTGTTACACCGAGCGTGTGCCCGAAAGCCCAGGGAAATCAATATTACAATCCGTCCATTCATTTCATCCATAGAATTTGCTCACAATGATGCAGTGAGCAATGAACAGTGAAAGGGTTTTGTAACAACTGTCTGTAAAAAGTATTAATTACCTCAGTCTTGCGTAAATAGACCCATATTTTTCATAAATTTTCTCAACCAAAGTGATTGACCTAAAACCACTTGATCCTAATTAAGAGCGATGAGAAGGAGGTGAGTAATATTCTTCTGTGGCTGACATGGTCTACTTTGCTTTATTGTGAAATCAAGGGGGGGAAAAAAGTAATACTCCAAATAAACCTTAGATGTTTGCACATCATGCCTATAAAATAGCTGGTTAAGAGTGGTTAATCCCAGTTTGAACCTGAATCAGAGAAATTATATGATAAAAGAACAAGTTTTATAGCTGCTGAGACCTCTCTGAAGTAATTTCTCCAAAGAATAAATGCTGGCCTTATAGGTACATTAAAGTTGAGAAGAATTAATTTTTACCTAAATCTCAAATGAAATGAATGGTAAGAGAATCAAAATGCTTTTCTGCAATGACAGTGTTGCAAAATACTGCTTAGATGTTAAAATTAAAAACATTCTTAATGTCTAAATTATGTAGACACTCTGAAAAATAAAGTAACAAGTACCTTAAATTAATGAGAGCCATCTTTCAAAGTGGTCTCTAAAGTAAGAAACATTTTTTTGTATGATCGTTTGCTCTTTAACAAATCAGAATATAAAGAAGGATGAATTCTGCGTACTTGGATGTCCATAAAAAGTTGAGTAATGCACATTCATTAGGAATAACCTTCTGTTCTGTCCTGCTCCTGCATGTTTGCAGTGCTGAGATGAGGAATGTAACCTAAGACTAGTGAGAAAGGCGTCAGATATAAAATGAATTTTAAAGCGAAGTAAATGAGGTGACAGCTTCAACAGGTACATACACTTGTGTCTGCAAAAATTCAGCTTTGCCTACCTGTGGAGGTATGTAATGCTTTTAGGCACCAAAGCTTTCTAGGAAAGTCCCAGAAGTATCTCTCTTTCTGTTACTAGGTATGCACACAGCCTGCCTAAGTTGAAGGCACCTGCCTCTAATTTCTGCGTAAGTCATGCAGGACTCTCAATGTACAACTTTGGTGCTTCACACACTTTGCCTTCAGGATTTCATCTGGCAGGCATTCACAGACTGTGACTAAACTTCACACAAACACAGTTTATGTTTTGGCGTTTTGGACCAGTCACATGGAAGGAGGAGACCCATGTCATAGTTCCCAGCTGAAACCTGATATCTCCCCTTCTAGGAAAGCACTATAACCATTAGATTATATGTGTTCTAAGATTACACTCAGATTCTTCTATTTAAGAAAAATATGTGCAGTGAACAGCAGTGTGAATTTACAGTACTCTTGCTACTCCCTGCTAGCTCCCCACATGGGAATTAATTTGCTCATTTCAATTTCAATAAGCTGCTTTTTACAAAGGCGCTTCTACTGCATGCTGTCGTTATATACACGCAGCCTTTGCGAGCATCTGATCTTCAGCCATAACTTACTGACCAGTATATTAAAGTTTGCATCCATTTAGATCACTCCAGAGCTAGAGGAAAGGCAGCTGACACTGGCGGACTTGTGATTCCTCTGCCCTTCAGGTTAGACAGTAAATAGATGAAAAGTTGCAAACATACAGAAACACAGGCAGGGAAGTTGGTAAAGAAAAACGAGAGAGGTAATGGGTTGTAAAGCTGCCTTTTTGGTCTGTCACCTGTGGTTTAAGCTATCCATTCTGACTTTGCATAGAAAAGGACTAAGTTTGCTAAGAGGCGTTTTCAAAAGCCAGCTCTCTACAGTGGAGATGGTTGACTATGTGAACTCTTCTCCTTACTTGTGTTACACAGGCAAGTAGGAAAATTTAGGCATATTGAAATTTACTGTTGGAATCTTGTGGAATGATTTTATTTTCCCTGAGTGAAACTGGAAAAATCAATATTTTACCATGATATAGCCAAAATGACATTTTCAATAGAAAAAAAATATCTATCTGATCATGATGGGCAAAATCTAGGGCTCAGTAATTTTGCAAGTCATTCTTTTATTTATAAATATTCAGTCTTCTAATACATTTTTACTTTAAAGTTATATGCTACTGTGAGAAATTAAAATGTTTTTATTATCTCCCGTCTAACCACTTTACTTTCAGTGAAGTTTCTAAGAACATTGGCATCTTTTAGAGCAGGTAGGTGGCAATCTACTTGGCTTTTTACAGTATTGTTGTACACTCTGATATGGATTAAATCAACATTATGCAATTATAATGAAGATATAGAATATAACTGTTATGATGTGCAGTTTTGGGACCGTAACCGTATAGTAGTTTTTAATTTTCCTCAGATAGTTCACTCGTCTGTTATTCAGCCAGTAACATTCTTACAGTCTCTTACCTTCCTTCACTTTTCTCAAACATTTATTTATTTTTTTATTGATTATGATAGCACAGAAAGATCTATTTCTTATAGATTATGATATGGCGGAAAGCCCTGGTGGCCTCTGTTATGAGTTCAACACAGCTAAGGGGCATAACATCTGCTTAAGACTAATTTTTTATGATAGAGAGGATATATACTCATTTTCCATCTCCTTTTCATGTATTCACCCTTGAAAGCGAGGAAACCATGGAGAAGTTGGAAATCTGTCTCTTAGAGCTTACAATGCAGGGTTGTTGTAGCTTGACGTGCACTTTGCTTGATGATAATAATAAATGCTTTTCTGTCATGAGTGAGCAGGGGACTTTGGCAAAATGCTGAGATAGCTCCATAGGAGATGAGTATTGGAAGTGACTGCAGGTATGGGAGCTACTGTGACTCACTCCAGTGATGTATCCCCATAAGCACTGGGAACTGTTCAGAGAAGGTGACTGTCCTACAGGGAAAGAACCAGCTCAGAAGGTGAGTAGTATTCAGGGTTTCATTTGGTGGGTCAGACCAAAAAGGCAGTAAAGTTCTCATAGTGCTTGGTGACAGTCAAAGATAAATAGTGGGTCTGTTACACCTTATGCTCAAGGCCAGCCCTTGGAAAGAGTCCAGAAATGAGCTGGTGGCCTGTGGTGTTTGGCAGAAGGCACAGAGACCTGCGAGTCTTTATATGTAAAGGGCCCCTACTGAAGAGTTGTCCCCGTCTACTTGAATTGCACTGGAGGATTTGAACAATCTGACCTAGTGTGAGGTGTTCCTGGCCATTGCAGGGGGGTTGGAACCAGATGATCTTTGAGGTCCCTTCCAACCCTGACAATTCTATGATTCTATGAATGTCTCCCAGTCTGACTTACAGAGGAGTGGAAAGGAGTCCTGTGCCTGTTTTACCTCATAGTCCTTGGGAAATATATGATTAAGTAAGAACTGTGACCTTCTGTTCAATTCAACTATCTCAGTGCCCATGTCTTCCTTTCGACTGCTGTCAGAATCAATGTGGGATGTGATGATTTAAGAAATGGCAGCAAATACTGTGTTAAAATGTTTCTAGTCTTCAGTATAGGCTCTGCAACAGATCATAAATGTCATCATCACGTATCAAGTATTCAAAAATAGCTGATTATTTTAAGAAATAATATCAGATCATGTATTTGGAAATCAGTGCTTGCCCAGAAGAAAAAAACCCCACACTTATGGCTGACCCTTCAAAGTCCCATATGCAAATGTCATATGAATGATGTTCTTTGCATGGATAATCTCAAGAATGACTCCTCCATTAAAATTTGCTGCCACACAGTAATGCCAAATTTATTGTTTAAACTGAGACCGTTTTCGCAATGAAGCTGAGATAGTCTGTAGCTGTATCACTGCAGCTGGCTCCTGACATCTCTATACCTTGACATCCCCCAGAACTGGAAATCTCCAGAGACCCACGGCCATGCTCCCTACCTTGGGGGGTGCGAAGCCAGGGAGGAGGCAGGGCCCAGCAGTGTCATAGAATCATAGAATGTTTGCAGTTGGAAGGGATCCTTAAAGGTCTTCTAGTCTAGCTATCTGCAGTGAGCAGGAACATCTTGGACTAGATCAGGCAGCTCAGAGCCTCATCCAACCTGATCTTAAATGTTTCCAGGGACTGGGCTTCTACTAACTCTCTGGACAACCTGTGCCAGGGTCTCGCCATCCTCATCATAAAAATTTTCTTCCTTATAGCTAGGCTGAATCTATCCTCTTCTAATTTAAAAACATTAATTACCCCTTGTCCTATTGCAACAGGTCCTGCTAAAGAGACTGTCCCCATCTTTCTTACAGGCCCCCTTTAAATATTGAAAGGCCACAGTAAGGTTTGCTTGAAGCCTTCTCTTCCCCAGTCTGCATAATTCCAACTCTATCAACCTTTCTTCATGGAAGAGGTTCTCCAGCCCTATGATCATTACTGTTGCTTCTGGACCTGCTCCAACAGGTCCATGTCTTTCTTGTGCTGACGACTCCAGAGTTGGGTCGCGCTGCCCCACACAAACTCCACCACCTCACCACGAGCGGGCAGGGAAATCTCTCCTCAGCTACAGCAGGCACTATAACACACTGTCAGTGTTTAGGGCAGCAGGAGTTGAAAAACACGCGGCGCCTTGCAGGGTGTGAGTGTTAATCACCCTGAGGTAATGGAGTATGTAACACTCCTCTCCTAATCCTCCTTGGAAGTATCCTGGGCCACATCAGGAGAAATGTAGCCAGCAGGTGGAGGGAGGTGATTCTCCCCCTCTACTCCACTCTTGTCAGACCCCAGCTGGAGTACTGCAACCAGTTCTGGAGCCCCTATTACAAGAAAGATATGGATGTGCTGGAGCATGTCCAAAAAAAGGCCACGAGGATGATCAGAGGGCTGGAGTACCTCTCCTATGAAGACACACTGAGAGAGTTGGGATATTCAGTCTGGAGAAGAGAAGGCTCCGAGGAGACCTTATTGTGGCCTTCTAGTACCTTAAGGGGGCCTACAAGAAAGCCAGTGAGGGACTTTTCAGGACATCAGGTGACGGTAACGACTAGGGGGAATGGAGCAAAATTAGAGCTGGGTAGATTCAGATTAGATGTTAGGAAGAAGTTCTTCACTATGAGTGTGGTGAGATACTGGAACAGGTTGCCCAGGGAGGTGGTAGAAACCCCACCCCTGGAAGCCAGGCTGGATGGCACTCTGAGAAATCTTATCTACTGGGAGATGTCCCTGCCCATGGGAGGTGTCGCTGCCCATGGCAGCGAGGTTCAAACTAGATGATCTTTGAGGCCCCTTCCAACCCTGGTAATTCTATGATTCTATGAAGTTTGGCCTAAATATTTTAGAAGTGGGTGAGTATGCATACAGAAAGTCTGCTCAGACTGGTAGCACTGTGCCCTGTGTTTACTGGTCTGCTCCTTGCGTGGTGGTATTGCATGCGCCTTCACCTGTGGTTCCTACCAGTGGGAATTCTGCAAATCTGGTGAACATGGCTAATAAAGACAAATTAAGGGAGAGGAGGATTTTGCTCACAGCTATGGAAGAAGAGTTACGTCTTGTTTTAGCTCTGTGGGAAGCCACAGTGGTACATACAGCACGTTAATGCCAGGGTGTTTTATTGTATCACTCTCTCATGCTGTGTTCATTTGTAGGGACAACATGACTTCCATAATATTTATTTTAGGGTCATTTTATTACTTTAATAATGCAGATTTAGATTGTAATTAAAGCCCATATAATTTATTTAAATAACTTGCAGCTTCATTCAGCATGTGTTTTGATATTATAAACCTACTTCAATAGACAATGAATTCATTTGTCCCTTTTACTTATTAAAATGCATGTGTACTCCATCAGGTTTATTCTTTGTGAATTTTATGAGCGTGGAATTAAATAATGAAGTCACATACATGCACATGCCAAATTTGGGACTTGATTGATTATGACTGCCCTTGTGAAAGAAAGAACTGAGAATACCGTTGATCATAATTGTATTTAATATTATAATAATAACATTTTGCATATTTAACCACATCGTAGGAGTTATTCCATTACTGAGTCATATGGCATTGTTAAAATAAATTGCTGAACAAAATACATTTATATGGTATTATAGATTTCATACTTTTTTCTTAACAGTCCTACAGATTTAATTCTTCCCTTTAAAGCTGCACCTTTCAATTAAATTAAGTTTGGTTATTCCTTTGTCCATTGTTTCCAAAGAGACATTCTCTGTCTTCTGGCATAATCCTTACTGTCCTTTAGCATACTTTATACAAAGGAACACTTCTGCTTGTCTTCCATTAATTTTCTGACAATGAGCTTATGTTGTCCACATCATCTGCTACAAAGATTATTTTCACTTCCAGTTCCTTTAAACTGTTTCTGTTGTAACAGGACCCAGACTCATGAGGTGTTGAACATTTCTGATGAGGATTCGGGTACCTTCAACATTGTGTGACTGCAAAGTGTACTCCTAAGCAGCTGAAAAAATATTTGGTGAGGTCTTAATAGACTTTATTGTGACACCTAAATATCATACACCAAGCCAAAACCCCCTTAATCAATTCTAGTTTCCATCTATATATTACAGAAAAGAGAACTGGAAAAGCATTACTAATAGGTTTCTCATTTTCTTTCTCTATACCTCTTTCCCATCTTGTGGGGTTTTTTTGTTTTTCTTGGGTTTCTTGGTTTGATTTTGGTTTTGTTTGGATTTTTCTACATCAGAGAAAGAATGAGGAAAAAATTGAGAAATTTGTAAACACTTCTGAAATGGGTAGGAAAAAAAGGGTATGATTAATATACAGTTTAAACCTTCAAATATTTCACTGCAATCTTCTGACAGTAATTGGATTATCCCTTTACAAACACAAACTTTTACTCTTCAACTTACTCTCAAAATGGTCTGAAATATATTGTCCTTGTTTACCAACCCATTGATATGCCATTCTAATAAGAGATACCAGCTTTGAAGCACCTTAAACAAGGTTTAAAATTAATACATTTAATACTTTCCAGACTCGGGGTCTAAACTGTTACTGCTCAGAGATATTCAATATTGTTCATCTATATAACTATTTAAATAGCTTAAGATTTGGACAGAAAATAAACTCCTCAAATCCAGAAACTCACGTGATATATCCAATCAAAAAAAATAATGAGGAACTGAAGTGTTGTTGGTGACCATGAATTTGGAGCCACCACAGAGGTCTGCTAATAGATGTCTTCACTGGAGGAACTTCTGTGCTCCATGGGAAGTGTGGGATTGAGTACTGTCGTTAGTATGGTAAAAGTTTAACATTCTCCTCCATTTGCCTTTAAGATGGATTAGAAACAGATCATAAGAAGTATTTTATGACATGGTTGCATATGATAAGAAGCGTCTGGGTTCTGCTGCCCTGAAGGCCTTTCTGATTTCTGTGTTTCTAAAGAGGAAATATGTTGCAGAGCCAACCAGCCAACCATCCTGCCTCCTTGTGCTGCTCTTCACTAGGTTTGACTTGAAAAAAAAGAAATACAAAGGAACCCTCTTTTTTTTTTTCTTTTTTTTTGACACTGGGCTTGTTGAAGCCTGTGCAGATGGTGGAATTAAATCACTAATGGCCTCAAACGTGCTGCCCAGTTTGGAAAGTAAATGACTCCTGTTGGGGTATTTAATTTTGAGGAACAGGGTTATTTCTAAGGCTGTCTTTTCCAAAATCTGAGTTGGGAGCCTGAGCTTCTGGGTTGGACATATCTTAGATCTAACTGTGTCACATTTTCACCATCTAGAGGTGACACAGTGATATAAAATATACCTGTGTGGGTGTTTTTTAATTTTTCGTGTGTTGTTTTGTTTCCAGAAACAAGACTGAGGAACCAGTTTGAGCCACTGGTTGTAACTGCACTAATGAAAATTTGGAATGCAAAGCTGGAGTGTTTGGCAGAAGCAGGAATTTCTCTGTGCTGTTTACGAGGTGTATAAAAAGGTCAGTGTTACTTTATAGATTTTTAGCCTTACAGTATTTTCTTTTTTATGATCTGCTTTTTATAACAGGCGTGATTTTTTTGTTCTGGATATGGAATGTAGCTTTTTTTGATTGGTTGGTGTGTTGTTGGAAAATATATTGTGTTTCTAAATTCCAGACACGTTTTGACTACATTATTAAGAAAATATTGCTCCTGGAATAATACACGGTGGGGTTATTTTAAGCAGTTGTCTTGCATTTTCTAAATCTGCAAAAGAAACAATCAGAGTAATAAAAGAATGATCAAGGCTGGGTTTCTTTTGTTTTAACAGGCAGGTCATCAGCTAGCCTATTGGCTAAACTCCATTTATTGTAATGGACCTACATGAATTTCCAGAAGTTGCAGATTTGGACAATAACCTCATAAGTATTTCAGAATCCTTGGCTTCACATCTAGCACTGCCAACATTACCAATTACAGGATTTTTTTTGTGATGTTAACCCACCCCTCCATAAATAAAGGGAAGAAAATGATTTTTTAGGCCACTGGACAATGATGTAAGCTGGTATGAACCAACCTAAGATAGTGTAGTAGGACTTTGGATGTACTGGAAAGCCGCTGAACCCTATATCAAATATAGGTAGTTTGTTCCTCAATTGAAATACAGATGTTTTAAGTGTAATATTTGGTTGGGAGGGAGTAATGTCTCCCATTTGATAAAGCTTAAGTCTTAGACTTTGGACTGTTATTTTTTTCTTTGCCTTCTTAGTGATTATTTAAAAGATGTCAAACTTATTCCTGAGGTACCTTTTTGTCCTACCAGATGGTTAGATTTTGGGAGACATTGATATGTTCTGAAATGCAGACCCATACACACTCTGTCAAGTATAGACAAAGAGCTGCAAAGGGTTGATGGTTTCATAAGATTGCATTCTTTTCTGTTCTGATTTCCCCAAAGAAATCTACCTACTCTCCTTTTTCTAGCAACTTTTTTTTTTTTTTCTGTCTAGGTACAGAACTGAATGTTAGGGAGCACAAACCCATTGATTTATATGTCTTATTATTTTAATAGTTGAGTGACTGTACTCCCCCTGTGTGGCCCTACAGTACATAGGTATAACACGGTAACAGCAGCTGTGAAAACAGTTTGCCTTCCCCATGTTTAGATACCTATCTGTGGCTGGGGAGCAGCAGAGGAAGTCAAAACTCCAAGAATCTAATGAGGGTAGAGAATGTACAGTCGGTGTCTTTCTTCCACGTTTTGCTAAATAAAGCAGTTTGAAGACTTGTCCTTTTATTCTGCCAAATTCACCAATCTGAACTTTCTCAGACAGATTTTGTGCACTTAATCTCATTCTTTCAAAGACAGGCCCCTCTAGTGCAGTGAGATGGTGGCTCAGGACTTAAATCTTCCTCCCACAGAAGCTGGTGCAATTTAGCCCATCCAGAGGCATAGGCAGTGGGATTAAATATGAAGAGCACTGCTGCTTTCTCAAGAAATAATACAGTGTTTGTAAATTAAAACCATTTTCAGACTTGGATAAGAAGATAGACTACAGTTGTACCCCTGATTCAGTAGAAGATAAGAGATTTAGTAGAACATCATCAAGATAACCAAGATTTGAGAAAGTGTAGATTCTCTTTGTAGTTGTCACGGTTTGGGGTCAGGGCACTGCAAATGTGCAACAGAACGCTCTCTCCCCCGTCCCACTCAAAAGGGAAGAAGGGAAATAAAAGAGAGAGACTTATCGATTAGGAAAGGAAACTAGGACAGCTTTACTGAAAAATGAAAATAATAATAACAATAATGATGAAAAAGTAAATATATACAAATATGTACAAAAGCAGTATTGAACCCAACCCCCCTGATGGTAAATATGTCACCATCACCACTGCTGCTGTGGAGCAGTCCCAGGCAGTGCCCAGCGGCAGACAGGAGCCAGGAATTGGATTCAGGGATGCAGCCAGAACCTGGGGCCCAGCCAAGGCTGAAGCCAGAGGCCGGAGGCCTCAGGGCAAAGCTGAAGCTGCCAAGGCCAAACCGAGTGAGGAAGAGTCCCGGAGTCGAGAGAGCAGCTGAATCCGAGAGAGCCACAAGAAGAAGGGCAAAAAGGAACAAAAATGACAACATGGGGAAAAGGCAAAATGGGCAAAATAGGCCGAGACCCTCGTGATCCCTTAGCTTTATACTGAATATGACGTATATGAGGTGGAATACCTCATTGGCCAATTTAGGGCCACCTGTCCTGTTCGCTTCTCCCTGCAGGTGCAGCCCTTACTTTCTGCACCCTGCAAAGTGGTACACAAGATCTAGCAGTGACCTTGGTTTACATACCAATCCTTGGTACTAACTATAAACATGGAGTGTTATCACTGCTAGAAGCAGACACTGTCTGCAAAACATGCCACTAACTTTCAGACAGTGCAGTTAGTAAGGAGAGACTTAACTGAAAAGTAAAAATCACTGAACAGAATTGTTCTGTTCTAACCTAAACCAGGACAGTAGTGATAACATATCCTTTCCAGAACTGTTTCTGGAAAGATGTTTTCCTTTTGTTTTATCCAAATGATACATTTTTGCTTTTTGAGACAAGCGATCAGCCTGGAAAAACTACAAAAAACCAACAAGCTGAGCACATCTTTGACAATGAAGCGTACAGACATATTTGAAAGGGCATTCCTTATTTCTTCCCAGATTTCACTACCTTTTGGAGATCAGGCATTGGAAAAATGCCTTAAAATCATCCTCTGGTCTTGAGACTAGGAAATATGTGGCAAAGGTGTTCTGGTAGGATTTCAGTCATCTGATGTGGATGTTAAATAAGGTGTCAGCAGAGTATACAGCCTCTGCTTAAGAGAGAAGCTGTTGTCAGTACCTGCCTAGAGATGAATGAACAGATCATCCAGACATTTCAACATCAGTTAGCCCCTGGGATCGTTACAGCACGTTTGCATTTACTATTCTAGCCATTTGAAAGTAGCTATTGCTGTTCTCCAATTCACAGCCTATTTATTGCTCGGGGAGCTTATGTACTCTCTTCTCATTTATTTTAATTTGTTTGCTTTATGACATGAGAAGCAGTAGCAAGGCCTATAAAAAACCAAGCAAAAGCTTAGATAAACACCACAGCAGGCTGGTGAACTGCTGTAGGGACCCAGTTTTCTTCCATAAATTATAAGTAGCTACTCAAACTGCAGAATTTTGGTGTGGCTTATAGTATTTTCTCTCTCTAGCTGCAGATGCCCTTCAAATCCCTGTCACCTCTGCAGTTGGACTAGATGATCATTGTAGATCTCTTCCAACTGAACTACTCTGTTCTGTCATTTGGTCTTCTGTCCCAGGTTATGGGCTCAATTGTCAGTCACTTCAGTCTTTTCATCTTCATTATCTTCCTACTGTAATAATTTCTTGAAACGCTAATTGGGATAAAACCCTACTGTAGTAAAGAGAAAAATAGAGGAGGAGCCAGTGATCAATAACTGGGGCAGAAAAAAATAAATTGGAAATTAATTGGATTGCATGGGTCAGAGGAGAATCTGTGTGGCATTATAATTATTCCAGTCCTTTCTTCACTGGTGCTACCTGTTTTCCTTACCTTCTTCTACCTTGCTACTCTGTTAATGTTATGTTTCTTCAACAGTTGAAATAGTTTTATAACTTCCCTATATTTTAAGAAGTATCCATTTTCTAACCAGCTTCCTGGTCACTCTATTACCTTTTAATAGAATTCTGAATTTTCACTGCAAGTTTATTGGTTGGTAATTAGCATGTCAAAGATTTTTCAGGCTCTGCAGTCTTTTGGCTTTGTTTCTTAAAACAAAAAACAAAACCCCCAACCATCAGGCAAAATATCCAGAAAACAACCAAACCCCTTTTGCTCCAACAAAATAGACCTGTTGAAAGAAATGTCTTATGACTGTGTCAACCACAGGATAAATAACCATAAGCTTTTCTGTGTTAACTTGCTGATGAGTTAGGTAAACCATTTTCAAACCGTAGCAGTTGGATTCTTACTAGGCCAATCTCACTCTATTTTTTGGCGCAGTTTTTTAGAGTCTATGTACTACTTTCCAATAGCTAGATATTTCCCATGTCCTTATCACCATAAGATGATATGAATGTATGGTAAAGGTGGCTACCTGAGAACATGGTGAGGTAAGTAATCTGATGCTATTTGGTTCATGCAAGTAAAAATTACAGCAGCACAATGTCTTGGAGAACACTAAGTAACTCCAGAATGACATTGACATTTAATTAGTAGTCTGGGCTGGTACTTGGAGGGGTAACACCACACAGAAAGGATCATCTTAGCCTAAAATGGAAGAGTGTCTGCACCATTCCAGAAAAGATGCAAGGGGCTGAACCAATTATTTTGTCACTGGGTGTTGGAAATCAGTCTGTTTAGGCTATGGATTGCCCTGAGTTTAGTTGTTTTCTCTATATAGCAGAAAAGGCTGCTTCAGTTGTTTTGAACACATAGACCTGCAAAGATTTGCAAGATTTACATTCTTTTTAATCTCTTCACCTTCCCACCTGTCCTGATGTCTACCTTGTTCTCATCCTTGTATGCTACTATGAAAACTGCTATGTTAGCACATAGCATAACATATATATAGCACATCACGCATGCTTTCAGCAGATGAAGCAATCAGCAACATCTTTCCTCCCTGCAGCCGTGCTAGCCAAGGCTTCATTTGGCTCATTGTGTCCAAGTCGGTATTCCCTCATCCCCTTGGTATTCACGTTTTAAAAACACAGAAGCTGATTTTAGAAACACTGAAGCCAATGAGAACTGCAAGAGCACCGCACCTCTGGGAATCCAGCCCACATCCCTTTTGTTTTTAGTGTAGGATGGATCCTAAATGAGAAACCTTTTGTATTTTGGAAACTAAGAAGGAGCTGAAGCAAATTTCTTCATACTTGGCAAAAACAGAGTTGCTTTTGATGGAGACCAAGCATGGAAACTTCTAGTTTGAGAGGATTATTTTTGTCAAAGTTATGACAAGTCTGAACATAGGGCTTTTGCACTGAAATCCCTCTCATTTTACTGTCTACAATGACAGTAGAATACATTTATGCAACAAATAAAATATGAGAAGCTAGATTTATATTCACCAAACAATTACTAGTAAGCAAAAACCCAAACCAGATCAGCATAATGATGTTTTTGTCAAGCATAACAATTTTGGTTTGGCCCAAAGACACAGATATAGATTTGGACTTTCTGTCACAAGTTGCCAAACATTTGTTTTCATTTAGATCTGTGTATTTGTGCGTGTGCATATTGACAAGGGGGATTTGACTCCAAGAAGGAACAGAGGTATGATCCAAATCCCAACACAAATCCCTCCATAGACTTCACTGGGAGTTGGATCAGCACCTTAGTGAGAATGTTCAGAAGAGCGTGTTCAGAGTTAAACTATCAGTTCTTCATCCAACTCTCATTGAAACCAATTAAATCTTTCCATTAACTCCCATCACTCTTGGATCTAGCTACAAATTTTGTATAATGGGACATATGGAGACTATTCTGTTAAGTGTGTTTTGAACAGATGAGGGCACGAGAATTTAAGGACAGAGGGCTGAAAGCCAATATTAACTGAATACAAACTATTAGAGGTTAGAAAATACGAAATTAGTTACTTTTAAAAGGACATGATTGTTGAAATAAATCAGAGGTCTTCATTCTCCTTAAACCGCTTTTAGGGTTTAAAGAGGTTTGAACTGTGGCTGCCTCTTTGTTGGTTCTGGTTCAGAAAAGCAGCCCCATTCAGACAGCAGTTAAGCAGAGCAACTTAAGTGTATGCGTAACTCCTTTCTTAGGAGAGGTGGAATTAAACACATGCTTTAGTGATTTCCTGACCTGGGGCTTTTATTTTCCTTCTGTGAATATTAGTGAAAGTACCTTTTTGTTCATAAGAACACTCATGAGAAGCACATTTTGGGCCCCTGGCTCAGATTTGCTTAATCTAATCAAGGGAGAGAAAGTCACATGATGTATATTAGGTAACCAGTTGCACAATTTGTGGGTGACCATTAAATCATTTCAGATAGTAAAAATTATAATAACTTGCAGGGTGCTCAGAGATAATTCGTAGAGATCTGTTCTCTAGTTCTGGATGCTCTCTCAGTGAGGAGCATTGCAAGGCAGGGAATATTTTTTGCTAGGAAATAGGAACACCTGAAAGAAACTTCAGCTGGACTGTTTTCTCATAAAGCAGGACAAACCCATAATTTCCTCCAAATGTAGAAAGACCTTCCATTGTCTGCTTTGCTCAGAGGTTTTCTGATTGAAAAGAAATACATCCAGACTAAACAGACTTGCAAAAATTGTGCTTAAAGTACACCTGTGGAAATTAGAAAAGAGCTAACAACCCTCACAGATACCTGCAGGTACCTTTCAAAGAATATTGCCAATTCTACTAATGCAAGCTCAGATGAATATGTCGTTTGTGTGGAAAAAAATGCGTATTTGTGAAACGCCTTTGAGAACACATGGGAAAGCATTTTTAATGTTTTATATGTTTACGTACATATTCCATATGCTTTCCTTAGATAAACATTTAAGCAAAGATTTCTGGGTCAAATGACCTCATTTATTGTTTGTAAACTAAGCTATCTAATCTGGCTGAGTCTTGTTATCATACGGTGTAAGTCAAATAAACTCGTCTGTTGCTCAGGCTTACGATTATACGGGGTTTTCAACTCAACAGCTTAGCATGAACTCTGGCCATAGTGGAGTGGCAACGCTGTGGAAGAATGATCTGGGCCATGAAAATGAGCACCCTGAGTTTAATAATTTTTCATTCTTCTAAGGAAAGTTCTTAGCTCAGTTTACCTCAACGGGCTATAGCGGATGCCAACCTGGCATCCAGAATCCATGAACACCCTGGAGTTTTTAGCTGGCCCAAGCATCTCTATGCATCTGTCACGGGATTCCCTTTTTTATTGCAGAAACCCACTCTATGGGGTGAAGCAAATGTGTCTTACCCCATGCATCTCTCCAGGGCAATGCTCACATGCCTGTTCCCAGCACCTTTGTACCACTGCAGAATGGTGTGAGGGGGAAGCTCCTCGTTGTGTGACCAGCAGGACCGCGGATGTAATTCTGCCCCTGTACTCGGCACTGGTGAGGCCTCAACTCGAGCACTGTGTGCAGTTTTGGGTCACTCACTTCAAGAAGGACATTGAGATGCTGGAGTGGGTCCAGAGAAGAGCGATGAGACTGGTGAAGGGACTGGAGGGGAAGTCTTATGAGGAAAGGCTGAGGGAGCTGGGGTTGTTTAGGCTGGAGAAGAGGACACTCAGGGGGGATATTATCACACTCTGCAGCTACCTGAAGGGGTGGGGCCGGGCCCTTCTCCCTGGCAACTAGTGACAAGACAAGAGGTGAAGACCTGAAGCTGCGTCAGGGTAGGTTTAGGATGGATGTTAGGAAGCACTTCCTCACAGAAAGGTGATAAAACACTGAAACGGACTGACCAGGGAGGTGGCGGAGTCACCATCCCTGGAGGTGTTTAAGGAAAGATTGGATGCTGCACTTAATGGCATGATCTAGCTGATGTCGGAGTGTTAGGTCATAGGCTGGACTCAATGATCTCAGAGGTCTCTTCCAGCCTCAATAATTCTGTGATTCTGTGATTAGCAGTCTCTGTACTGCCAGCTCTGATCTCTTATTTGCCAGGAAGCTTCATCAAGCCAAGCAGGGGATTTAATGCAAAAGCTTCTGGTACAGCAGTAGGTAGAATATACTGAGGACAAAGAGAGACATAAAGATACTAATTTCTTTTATCTTTTGTTTCCACCTAGAATCCTGCTTGTGAAATATCTGAACTGCTTCAGCCTCCTCCTACCCACATGTGAACAGAGAAAAATGCTTTCTTCAATCCCTGCTCAGCAGAAGGCTGTTCATCCAGGGTTTTGGAAAGAGGATCTTGTAGTTTGCTTGAAGCAGAGGGGAGAGTACTTCCTTTTTACTGTGAGGCACTCTCGAGTGCTCTTGACAACTATTTACTCCAGCAGAGAGACGGTAACTGCTGGGACCATCTATGGTTACTAAATCGAGTGTGTTTATTGGTGAGCCTGGATGGATGTAAAGCCCATGGTACACAGGATCTACTGGGGAGTGCTCTAGTTTTCCTTCTACTCAGTCCAGTATCTTTTTTCCAAGATCTACAATTTCATGTTAGTCTATTGCAGCTACAGGGGATATTCAGCCAGTGTTTCTGTGAAGCTCATTCTCAGTTCAGAAAGCTTAATCTTCAACTAATCCCTGTCAAGGGTGATGTATTTTTTGAAGATTTACAGCCAGTCTCTAGAAAATAGCAGGCATTGTGGACATAGTGGACTTCAGATTCCTGATCCTGGTCCATTCTTTTCGCAGAGTGGTAGGGGTTGGAAAGGACCACTGAGGATCATCTAGTTCAACCCTTCCGCCAAAGCAGGGTCACCTAGAGCACGTGGCACAGGAACGCATCCAGGTGGATTTTGAAAGCCTTTAGAGAGGAGACTCCACAATCTCTGCAGCCTCTTCCAGGGTTCTGTTACCCTCGAAGTAAAGAAGTTTTTCCTTATATTTAGGTGGAACTTCCTATGATCTAGTTTGTGCCTGTTGCCCCTGGGCCCTGGGCACGACTGAAGAGAGTCTGGTCCCATCCTCTTGACATCTACCCTTTAGATATTGATAAGCATTGATAAGATCCCATCTCAATCTTCGCTTCTTCAGGCTAAAGACGCTCAAGCCTTTCTTCATGAGAGAGATGCTCCAGTCACCCTTTCTTGTAAGGGAGATGCCCCAGTTGAGATACTCCAACTGCTCAAAAACTGAACACTTACATCCTTGCCTGTTGGGGAACAGAGTTGCATACGGAGGTCATGTTTTATGTTACGTTTCTCTTTGCTTTAGCGTGTACCCTCTTAAACAGTGTCATTGGGTTTGATATCATAGCCTATGAGGAATCTGGATTGAGGCATGAGTATGTTTGGCCCTTTACCAGTCCAGTGGACAGAAGAAGGACCAGGTTGAGCTGACTCCTGCCAGCCTTGCTGATTAAAACAGATTCCACCCAAAAATACTCACCTAAGGCAGAAATAAAAGCTATTCCTGGGAAACATGGGTTTATGGCCAGAATTATGTGCTTTTTCAACTAAAGACACGATGTTTCAGAATTACAGTGACTGAGCAAAGCTCATCCACAGTTTGGGTTTGATGCCAGGCTTTACTGATGTCACAGAGTTCAGAGCACCAGCATTTAGCTCATTTCTCTGTACATGATAGTGTACAGATAGTGTCATGATACAGATGTCTGAAAGATATTGAAATACATGATATGATGCATTTGGTTTAGCAGTCCAGGATGCCAGTGATGCAGGCGTGGATTTGATTTCTCTGTGACCAGTTTATTTAGCTCTATAATCTAAGGGCAAAGTATCAAAAATAGGCACAGAAATAAAAAATACGAACATTTTTCACAAGTATCTCTGAGGGACAAATCCTTAGAACATGTGAACTTGATTGCTTATTAGTACCAGCTATAGACCTCACCTAGTGCATGCCCAATCTAGTTTGTAAAATTTGAACTGCAGAATTAGGTAAGGGGCTTTCAGGCATAACCTGCCTTCATGTGCTCCGTTGTTTATTTTGCATCAGTGAGTGGGATATTTTGTGCCCCCAGCTCTGCAACAGTCTGTAAAACTTCTTTCCATTCATTTTCCATTTCTATTCGTAGTCATTAGGATCATGGGAGTTTTTCATTCTCTCCTTTTGCAAAATTCAGTACGCTGAGTGTGGAATGCTTGGTGCCAAGGAAAATCCTTTTCCTTGAAGCATGAAGTGAGCACTAGAAATGACCTCTGTTATTTACATGCCTATGAAATAAAACAAAGGAAAAACATGCTTTATCCTTCATTTAGTGGAGGAAGCTGAAGTTTTGACTCCATCTTCAGTCTTCTGGAGAATTAGTCTTCTTGGGGAATGCGCCATTGTTTGTGATTTATGCTTCCAGTTCCCATTAGTGACTAGCTATAGGTGAGGGATTCCTTTTCTTTAGTAAAAATGCAGAAGAGTTCATGTAATTGTTTTATATTAATTATGTGCATGGCCCTGGATTTAAGGAAAACAGAAGAAAAGAATAGAAAACCTTTCAAAAATGCTGCAGTTCTAGCTCCCTATATTACTCTGTTTATCAACATATTGCAAGAAGGAAAAAGTGAAATATCAGGAGCTGAAACTGCAAAGAACAGAGGCCCAGACCCTTGCAGGTATCTGACAGGTAAATTCTACAGATTTCATTGAGAGAATGGCTTATCCTCATTTAAACAAGAAAGCCAAAGACACAGAGGAAAGTTTTGCTATTCATTTGACTATTTTTTTATAAAGTTTTTTCATTTCTCTGTGTTCTGTGGGGTCTAACCAGAATTAGTGACTTCAGTGGGAAACGTTACAAGTATGCCCGTGCATATTTAAATTTTGCTGCTTATCCCTCATGAGCTTTAATATGTGGATTTTTTCCTACTGGTTACATGTGATGGCACTGATTTGAAATCTAAGGTTACACCAGCACCCTAAGATCTGAATACCATTAATGGAAATCACTCCCTTACAGAAGGTCAACAAATAAAATCTATGACTTTTAAAGAAGAAAGGTGTTAATATTCAACAATAGAAAAAAAATTAAGAAGCAAACACTAAAATATAGCTGGTGAAACAGAAAATGAAGAATACAATGAGCAAGATTCACAAGCTTCCTTGAAATGATAAACCTCATGTAGCCACTGCAGGTGTGCATACATGTAACCATTTACTGAGATTGACATAAATAGCTGATGTGGATGTGGTGATGAAAGCAGTAGAGATCAATAACAAGTCACGATCCCATTATGGATGTATTTTGTGTAATGTGAAAGCACATCTGTCACCTCAAAGAGAGAAAGCTAGTTGAAGTCATTAGGTAGAAGGTAGCGTCCTTGATAATAACAGTGCTACTTTGTCTCCCAGGATAATTATTAAACTGACCAAAGCATTTCTTGGATTTGATGGTCTGCTGAAGATATAAACATACAAGGCTTTCTGCAAATCGTCAGTGAGGTGTTATGCAGCTTCTGCAATGCTCAGCCGCCAACATTGCCAGGAACACTCATATCAAATTATTTACAACAGTCGTGAAGACACTACCATCAGCGACCATATGGATGGCTCTCCCTGCAACATGTCAATCCAGAAAGCTAAACCCAGTGCAATTCTGTGAACAGCGTTATGCAGTCATGTGGTTTTTGTTTCTTCTTATAAAGCTACGTTTTGGTCAGTGTCAACTTTCCATAGCGTTTTCTATAATGGACCTTTGTCCTTAAAAGTTATTATTAGCTTTGGATTTCACAAATTGCTGAGATGTGCTTGTTCTCCTTCTCTTTGAGGACTCATGGAGGTAGCTGATCATTCCGGGTGGTGTCACACGTAACTTCTGTATATCACCATGATATCTGTCAAGCACATTTTGGTGGGTAGGGAATGTGCCGCTCACAGTGAGGGCTATGTGCGTCTTCCTCAAACATGCTAATAACATATGCAATATCATGTGGAGGACAGATATGCAAACAGCAAAGCTACTTTGTGACTAAGGACAAGTGCACTAAGAAAGTCCAGCTTCTGTAGGTTGCTCTGCTACATGAGGTCATTGGCAATGATGCAGTTTGGGAGAAATCACTGGTTATGGTGGTTAACAGATCAAATTTTGTCTTCAAAAACTTAATGCGTGCTTTATGAGAACAAGAGAACAAAAGAAGGGGGAAAAGCAACATTTTAAAAACTGTCTCAGTTACTCCAAACCTTACTATGAAGGTTTGTTCAATACAGCTCCACTTGCAGAAAGAAATGTGGCATGTGTTGAAGGTGCCCATGAGGATGCTGGCAAGCCAAGTGCTGATTCCTGAGCAGTGTTGTCTACCGTGACAGGTAAAAGTGCAATTTTATTTTATTGTGAAATAACATAGTGTAGAGAAAAAGAGTAAGAAAAGCACCTCTCCCTGGCCATGAGGCCATGGACCTTGACCCCTTTTTCACCTTCGTGCTCTCTGACCCTGATTTAGTTTTAAGAGGTTTTTTTCTCAGAAGGTGATAACTCTGTGAGGAAGGAATAACACAAGCCATTAGGACTTTTCCTTACAGGGGGAGAAATGTGTATAATGGCATGTCTTGCATTGTGGTCTGTTACTGATGGTTTCATGGAAGTTTTTATTGGAAAAGCTATGTAGGGGAAATAAAATCTCCAGCAAACAGCTTGCCTAATAATTTAACTGTAAAGCATAAAAAGAACAAGTCTCTGACTGGTGAAAAGGTTTCTGAATTCACATAAGGTGTGTTTTGTTTGTAATCTTAGGATCTAGAAAGGCCAAATCATCGAGTCTGGTACTTAGCACACCCCACCCCAACAAAATAGACTTCTGGTCTAGGATGGATTTTTTTATGAGCAGTTTATAATCCGTATCAAAATAAGGATTTATAAAAGAAGTGTTGACACAAATTTAGAACAGGATCCAATAAAAACATTGTATGACTTCTGGAGTGCAGAAACCTACATAAGGTCACAACCCTCATCCTCACCTCCCCACCACCCAGAAAGTTTGCCTTAGTGGGATGTACCTGGATTTTTGTGGTATCAAAGCCAAACGAGAGGGAATAATTGAATTTGGCCTCTAATGACAACAGTGCAGATGTGTTCCTCCATGTGGTTTAAAGCCTTTGCTTGTATAATAAGTGACACGATATTACATTCTAGAGAGTGAAAAACAGTTTTCTGACACAGAAGATTAGGAAGAGAAATAAGATTTTATGAGGTAGTTTTGAGTGAGTGACGGATGAGGGGAGAAAAACTGATTTATTTAATGTTATCTGCACTTAAGAAAAACATAGAAATTGGGATGTGTCTCCTTGCTGATTTTTCAAGCAAACACAATCTGTAGGAGCAGCGCTGTGTGGCAGGAAATTATCTGATATAATGAACTGGTCAAGTATGCTAAAACTGATATTCTTCTCATCAGCATCCAAAATACAAGACCTGCCAAAAAAATTCTAATTGCAGGATACTCTGTCCAAATTATTTTCCTACGTGCCAAGAAGGGCTTTGAAATATTTGGCCAACTCTTCTACCAGGAGAAAATAAAACAAAGGAGAATGAAATGAAACACAGTAAAGAATTACCCCCACCCCCTTGAAAAACAGCATATTCACTGGGCTAGCCCTTTCAGGAAGAGCTGATAACTCTGTAATTCATACTAACTAAGCAGAAGTGAGTGATTCATCAGAGATAAACAAAATGGGTTCAACTAAAAAACCTTTCAAGCTTAAAGGTGTTTCTTGTTAGAACAGCTGCTTGAAGACTGTGATATTCACAAGGTGTGTTGATATTAAACATCACATAAAATATATTTCAATTCATTTACCTTGGTGCACAGCTATGATCCATGAAATAATGTACAGAAATATCACTGTCTAAGCCAATTCTACATTAAGCTGTCATGAATAACTCTAGAGTTTTAAAATAGGTCCACAAACTTGCTTCACAGCCCCAGGTAACAAGGACTATAGTCCTGGTCTCACTGTAAGAACAAGGAGTTAAATTGATTTTTCATCTGTGACTTGCCCACAAATAAGTAAAATTCAATTCTTTTTCAATTTCCTATTTGTTTCTTGTGCACATACTTGCAAAGTACAAAGTATTGATTTGCCTTCATCCGTATATTTTTGAGATGGGAGTAGCACAATCAGTATGCATAGGATATCTCTGAAAAACGTTGTGAGGAAATTTTCATTTCAGTTCACAAAGCATAGCCTGAGCAGAAAGATGCTAAAATACAGCTAATAGTTCTGTCTAAAGGCATTCAAGGTTTTATTTGGTGTAACTGTTATTATTAATCCAATGAAGCATGCTGAAAATACTTTTCAGGCTCTCATACCCATTAAGCCCTTGGTGGTGTGTTTGTGGGATATCTCTGACCATAGCAAGTCAAAGATGTTCTTTAGATAAGGTGACTTTGGCTACGTACACCGTTACTGCTTGCGATTCTCACCAAACAAAACTCTTGGGAGGTTTGAGCTGTGCAAATATATTTCAGTCCTCCAAATGGATCCCTGCCTGAGCATTGCTGCCTTGGCCACAGCCCTGCTGCGTCTCCCATATCCTCCAACACCTCTTCCTTTGTCAAGGCTGACAGCGGGAAGCACAACATGTTTCTGAATCTGGCACAGTTGTGCCAGCGAGGACTCCTCTGCAAGACGAGGGAGCAGTGCTGGCTGCGGCCAGCTCTCTCCACCTTTACAGCTCCTGAGGGAGGCGAGAGGGCCAGAAACTGATTAGAGGACCTAGGTCAGAGATTTTTGAACTCTGAATTTGGCAGGCAAATGGAGGAGGAATGGATTTTACAGTATTGTGTTTTAAGATGAATTTATTTGTAACTGTGGAAGCTGCAGACATACTGTGTAACTGCATCAGGATCTTAAGCAGATGTTTAGATTTTACAGAAAAAGATGTACAGATAAATGTTCAGTATTCCTTTAATTTTTAAAAAAGCTTTTTGTTACCTTTGGTTTTACACACTAATGCCTACAGGGAGACTTTCTGCTTCATTACGTCACATTGCTTGAACACAAAGATTTTAATTTTTATGTTTTCTTATGATAGGCTAAGTAAATCAAGGTAAATGTATAGTCTGCTACAACACTGGAGCCAGCACACATCATTTGCAAGGAACCTTGAAAGGAAATGGTGTAGGAATCGCTTAGGGTAAGATTTCTCAGAGTTTTCCATAATGTGATAACTTAACAGAAGGATTATGTAACTGATGGGTTTATTCATTTTATAATTGCTTGGACTATCTCTTGTTTCCATGTGCATTTACGTAACAGACCTGTTGGTAAAGCCAGACCAATTGGTATGTAGAAAAAATGTATTACAGGAAAGGAATAATGTTACCTTGGTTTTCTATTCATATAGTGTGGGGTTTTTTAAATACGAAGGGTGGACCAATGATGGCATTGTCCTTGTAAACCACTAGAAAAGGTTCTGTGGGTCAGTGAGCTCTGCAAGTCTCCACATTGCAATGTGTTTTCCAAAGAATATGTGCAGGGAGCATATTAGTTCAGCTCAGGAGTGCTCTTTTGAAGAGGATCTCCCCATTTGTCCCCATTTACCTTGCTTTGATAAGCGTTGGCAAGTGATCTTGGAACAGATGAACTAGATTCTTTTCAGATGAAACTAAGCTGTAAAATACACCAGCAATGTGGCTAATGCACTCCAGCTGCTATAGGGCTTTCAGGCCATGGGTACTGACTGGTCTAAGGTTTAACAAAAAAACAACAACAACAAAAAAAAATCAGAACCCCACAGTGCTGCCCTGCAAATTCTTAGTGTGTGGACTTTGGGTTCTCAGCAGCAAATTTTCACCCTTAGAAACCCTTTCTGTTGGCCCCTAGGTACACAGTAATGTAGTTGTACATACTTAGTAAGGATTTTTTTGAGAGGATTCTAGCTGTGACTTCTGAGATGATGTATTTGTACCCAGAGTCTGGGATCTATATTGTCGTTGATGTTTGATTTGCATTATTCCGAGAAGAGTTAAAGGAGTGGATCTGAGCTACTGGGCCAAGTGGTGGGTATTCCAAAGATGTTGGTAGGTTGAGACTAGATCTTTATCTAGGAATTTTAGACTCTCTCTGCCTAAATATAAAGAGATTTATTCAATGAGAAGCTATATTCCTTGGTTAAATGGGTGTTGAAGGAGTAACATCCCTGTTTATTTGGCTGTCCCCTCTACAGTCAAACATTATCAGCCACTCAGAGAATTATATATATAGGAGGAAATCCTTATTGGATTGGATGCCACCAAACTCCCTGGATTAAGTTTTATGTTGTAAAAAAGGCTGATATGCATTGAAGCTGGGGTACGTGGCACACAGTTATCAGCCAATGCATAACGGTATAGGAAAATAACACAAACCTGGCCAAGTGTTAGGATAAGTAGTGCTTTACAGAAGAAGCATTTTTGCTGCTGCTGCTGCCTGATATGACCCGTATGGTTTCCAGTAGTTACATCCATAGTAGTCGGTTAGTGCATCCAGCACTGCTATTTTTCTACTGACTGCTTGCATCCTATAGCCTTACGTTTGTTTTATTGCTTCTGTTATCGCTTTATTTATTATGCTTTTATACAGCTTTATAGATGTTCACAGCACTTTATAAAACATAGAATTAGACAACCTTGTTGCCACATAGAGCTTGCAGTCAGAGGCCTGATCTTGCTCTGAACTCTTATCCAATACATGGTCGCAGTGAACTTAATGGGATGCCACACAGGAATAGGGGTCTGCACAAGCAGATCCTGCTGTAAGGTCTGGGCCTAATATACTGATGACTTGATGCTGATCCAGAGGTTGTGGGTGAGCATCCAGGCAAAAATGTGTGTCCTTACATCTTGGCCTGTGTCGTAGCCATAATCACTGCTGTTCACGTCGCAGTGCAAAGGAATCTGCTTGATGTGGTTGTGATGGCTGTTAATCTTTCCGATATAAAATATGGGACCTACATCCATGTCTGCCTAAACCATGTTAGCTTTCTTTTGCTGGAGTCAAGTAATGAGAAAACATTCAGGACTAACTTAAATGGCTTGAGAACTGGGATCTCTTAAAATATTTTTTAATTTTCTCCTCGTTCTGGCACCAGGACAAATGAGTAGGTGAGTCCAAGAGAAATATGAAATATCCAAATATTATTTAACGTAAGTCATACAGGTCCCAAATTCCCAACAAGATACATCAGACGTAATAGTTCGCACTTTATATCCTTACAATGGAAAATAGCAAGAGTTGTAAAGCTGAGATTATCCTAAATGAGGATTTTTCAGGTTCTTTAGACCTCTGTCCACAGAGGAACTTGTAGAGTCTCATTGCTTCTAAAAGTAAGTACATGGTATTTTAGTAGTATGGAATTAGAAGTCTCATAGCAGGTATCCGAGACTAACAATTTTTTGTCTCTGAAATTTGCCGGTTACAATTTTGGAATAGTGCTATGACTTCTTTTGTTCTAATTCTGCTCTAATACGGTTAAAAACCTGCACTTCTAGTCATGGGAATAATTTGGTTTTAGTGAGTGTTTGGCTGGAGTTGTTACTGATGGAGTTTTTTATATAAAAATATAAAGTGTGTAGTTTATTATAAATGTAAAGTCCAAATGATTTAAAGTTGTGTCTAAAATGTGATTTAAGACCTTTTGATTGCTTACCAATTTGGGGATGCTTTGGCAGGTTGTCAAGTCTCTGATTAAAATTTGAGCAATTCATATTCTTTTAGCCTGTGCCTCTCTGCTTATAACCTCCTGAGCATGGAAAGACCACTAAAAGTAAGAAACTGTCAGCAGAGGTCTTGTCCTCAGGCCTCCTGAAGGGAGCAAATGGAATAAGAGAAGGCATCCCACAGTTCATCTCTGGAGGAGGCTGGCTTTTGCCAGTTTTTTAAGCTGTGCAGCAAAAGCACGGACTTGATGACCCAGCTGTCTCTTGTTGGGGTAGCTACTGGAATTCATTGCAACACCTTCTGTGTCACTTTACCTGGGTTTCCTCCCAGTTGTGTAAATACTTATGTTTGAGGTGTTTTATAGGCACTTAGCCTTTGGTCTGTTATGTTCTGTTACTTCCTAGTATTTGTAATTTTCAAGAAAGTAAGGAATTTATTTTCCTGCACTGAACCCATCAGTTGGGATTGCTTATGAAAGTGCTGATTTTAAACATAAGAAACCAAAAGAATGATACTCATGGTATTAGGAAAAAAAAATAAAAATGTTCCTTTCCTTGGAATTGTGGTACCTGGTTAGTCTAGGGGGACAGAATGGCAAAGGCCTTATCATTTCAGAGCTGAAACCTGTCTCTAGCAATTGACCTTTCTAGGGAGTGAGTTGATTCATATTTGTCTAACATGGGCTTGTTTGCATCTAGTACTAGATACTGCGAGAGACAACATGCTGAAAAACTGAACTTGGGATTTGGTTCATCATAACACTTTGGGAAGATGAAAGCCACATGAAAACAGGTGTTGCAA
>WEIS01087968.1:1464-14197 GCA_013389965.1 Todus mexicanus | reverse complement strand
AGAGATTATTCCCCTTCTCATCCAGGCAAACAAAACCAAAACTTTCAGTGTCTGAAATGCCAGCTGGCATAAGGTCTAAGACATATTTAACATGATAATGTCAGTAAGACAAGATGTCTGTGGCGGAAGTTTATGTAGGCATGTGCTTCACTGGAGCAGAATGACTGGATGTGACAGATACTTGCATACCTGATAGCTCAGAATTACACACCAAAAGGCTCATTACAGATTCTAATGTCAGGTACAATATTGTAATGCTAAAGCAAATACAGATTTGTATGTGATCATCACATTTAGAGTCTGGGAGAGAAAAAAAAAAATCACAGGAAAGAAAGAAAAAATGCTCTAAGCAGCTTTGTCATTGACAATTTGATTTACTCACTATATTAGAGTAAAACCAGGATTTGGGCACGTTGAAAGGTAAAAACATGGAAAATATATAAATGCAAAAAACATTGAGAGCTAAAATGAAGACATATATCAATGTATTTCAAAACCTTTTAGCTTTATGACAACACTTGGACTCCAAAGGTACACCCATATTCATTTCTCAAAGAAGAGTCTGAAATTAATATTGACTTTCTTCTCTGAATTCTGAAGACTTGTTAGAGGAAAGTCCGTGTTTATTCCCTGTTTCCCCACTTCCCATCCCATCCTTTCCTCTCACTGCATTCCAAATCCAAAGATACACTACTTCGTAGCCCGAAAGAAAGGACTAATTATGTTACAAAAATTTCTCGAATGTGTCGACAGCAGTTTTACTGACTGAGAAACATGGCCTAAATTCTTCAGTGATTTACAAGTAACTATAGAGAGTCGTGAGGGCAATGTATTATATTTTTAACTGTAAAATCCAAAATAATGTATTTTATAAATTGTATTGCTTTATTCAGCTTGACTATTCAGATTGTGCTACATTTCATAATCTTTTTAAAATGATCATGCATTCCTCAGGTAGCTCATCAATCTCTTAAAAGCTAGAGAGATGATTCAGGTCAAAATTATGGAGTTGATTCATTGCAAACCTACTCTAAGGAGACAGAGCTGACTTTGATATTTGCATCTGGTCTCTTGCAAATATTTTCCTAGTTTTCCACTATATAGTCTCCCAGTATCTTGAAAAATTGCCACAGAAAAACCACAACCCCTAAGCAATCCCCAAAACACTACACATACAAATCTTACTATTCTGATTGGGCTTTGGCTCAGATATTAAACCAGTAAGTGCTTCAGACCAGGTAAGCAGCACAGCAAAGAACCTTACAGACATCTTGATCACAGCTGCTGTAGAAGTTACTCTGTAACACTGAAAAGATTCCCCACAACTAAATATCAAGGAATACATTCCATACTTATGACATACATATTTGAAGCCTATTTCATTCCTTGAACATAAAAAAGAGATCAGAAACATTCACGAGTATATGGTGAACTGAGTTTTGGAACTAGAATGAATGAGGAAAAAAATAGGCATTTCATAAGTGAATTTTGTAGTGGATAGTCTGTTTTTCCTCAAAGTGATATGTATGCATAAATGAAATTTCATTTACCTTTTAATTTGTAATCACATAAAAAAGAGGACCAAAAAAAGGCAAAAAAAGCTTTTGCTATGGTAAAATGTGACATATATATGACTTGTAATTTGATTGATCATACTCATTTTCAATTTAATAATTTTCAGAGGTATTATTGCTTTTCATACTGTATTAAAAAGTGTGGGGCTTGAAATGAACTTCAAGTATGCAAAATGAAAACCACTAAGAGATTGAATACATTTATCCTTAAGACAGTTCCAGTGCTTATGCATTACAGTAGTCTTTTATTACCTCATCATATGCTACCTTGCTCCAGAACCACTATCTAGATTTCTGCTCTAGATTTACTGTGGGGTTTCTATGAATTTTTACTTTGTGGTTTCTATGAATTTTCACTTTCTTGCTTTTCTCTAAGTTTTTTCTTCCTAACAACTATTTGAGGATTTTGTTGTATTTATTAATTAGGCTTTGTTCTGGTTTTAATTTTTCTTCAATCTAAATTTCAGCTTTCAGTTGTTACTGAAAGCTTCCAGGGCCTTCTGGAGTTAACAGCTTCAGTTAGTTTCCTACTGAAAGGGAGACTGTTGATTAAAAAGGGTCTGCAATTTCTCTTATCCAATTACTGATTAGGAAAGAACCTATTTAAGTCAGTAGGACTTCAGCTAGTAGGTATTTCGATGACTAGAGAGCCAGCTAGGATGTGAAGAGCATGCTGGAATGACCCCAGGTATTGCGCAATATCGTAAACTTCCACAGAATCACACAGAATAATTAAGGATGGAAAAGACCTCTGAGATCATCGAGTCCAGCCTATGACCTAACACCACCACATCAGCTAAACCATGCCACTAAGTGTGGCATTCAGTCTTTTCTTAAACACCTCCAGGGATGGTGGCTCCACCACCTCCCTGGCCAGTCTGTTCCAGTGTTTTATAACCCCTTCTGTGAGGAAGTGCTTCCTAACATCCAACCTAAACCTCCCCTGGCGCAGCTTCAGGCCATGCCGTCTCATCCTGTGACAAATTCCCTGGGAGAAGAGCCTATCCCCTGCCTGCCTGCAACTTCCGTTCAGGTAGTTGTAGAGAGTGATAAGGTCCCCCCTGAGTCTCCTCTTCTCCAGGCTGAACAACCCGAGCTCCCTCAGCCCCTCCTTGTAAGATTTTCCCTCCAGTCCCTTCACCAGTCTGGTCGCTCTCCTCTGGACCCGCTCCAGCACCTCAAGATCCTTCTTGAACTGAGGGGCCCAGAACTGCACACAGTACTCGAGGTGAGGCCTCACCAGTGCCGAGTGCAGGGGCAGAATTCCATCCCTAGTCCTGCTGGCCACACTATTCCTGATACAGGCCAAGATGCCATTGGCCTTCCGTGCCCCCTGGGCACACTGCTGGCTCATGTTCAGCTGGTTGTCAACCAGCACTCTCAGGTCTCTCTCTGCTGGGTCGCTCTCCAGCCACTCATCCCCCAGTCTGTAGCGATACATGGGGTTATTGTGGCCAAAGTGCAGGACCCTGCACTTGGGCTTGTTGAATCTCATACCATTGGCCTCAGCCCAATGACCCAGACTGTACAGGTCCCTCTACAGCATCTTCTTACCCTCCAGGATATTGACACTGCTCCCCAACTTGGTGTCATCTGCAAATTTACTAACAGTAGACTCGATCCCCTCATCTAGGTCATCAATAAAGATGTTCAATAAAGCTGGGCCCAGTACTGATCCCTGGAGGACACCACTGGTCACTGGACACCAACTGGATGCCGAACCATTCACAATCACTCTCTGTGCCCAGTCATCCAGCCAGTTTCTAACCCAGCGAAGGGTGCACTTGTCCAAGCCATGGGCTGCCAGCCTTTTCAGGAGGATGCTGTGGGAGACTTTGTTAAATGCTTTGCTGAAGTCTAGGTAGACCATATTTACAGCCTTCCCTTTGTCTACGAGGTGGGTCACCCAGTCACAGAAGGAGATTAGGTCAGTTAGGCAGGACCTGCCTTTCCTAAACCGATGTTGGCTGGGCCTGATCCCCTGAAACTTTGTTCCTCAACATCTGACAGATAAATTACCTGGAGCACAGCAAAAGAACTGGAGCACTAAAGGATGCCCTTATACAGGTTTGAGCTGCAGCGAGCACTTGCTGCTTCTTCCTGGGGTGGTCTCACACTGGTGGGTGTCCTTTTGAAGAGGTACTTAGGCACTGGGTAAGGGAGCAGGAGGGTGAAGTGTGTGACTGTGTAGCTTCAAGGATGACAAGCTACACAGGGTCTTCACAGACCCCTTGGAACATCATGAGTATCAGCTGCAGGATCTAACAAAGGAAGAAGAGTGAGAGGCTACTTGTGGATGAGTAGGGGATGAAGACTTCCTGGCTGGAGAAGGCTGGCATCTTGTAACTTGGGGCAGCAGGAGAAAGGCTCCTTCTTTGCCCTCAGACCTGTCTTTGCAGCATTGATGCAATGGCTCAAAGGCGAGGAAGGGGAACAAACTGCCAAGGAGGAACACAAAGGAAGCTGGACTAGAGGTGAGCACTAGCACCAGAACAGCAAGGAACAATGACTGTAGATTCCCTTTGGGGTGGTGGGGGATGGCATTGTCCATCTCCTCTGAGGCTTACTAACACAGAAGGCTTGATACCTGCTAGCTGCCCAAGTAACTTATTCATTAGAAAAAAGGGGATTTCTCTTTTTCCAAAAGTGTGTTCTACTACCTTTGGCAGCTAAGCATTTTGCTCTTTTTATTTCGTTCAAATGCATTAGTTCCACTCAGCATTTATAACTCACTGTAATTTAAGAGAGTCACCCACAGAAAATAATCTCACCCTCCTGGACTAGAGATTCACAGGCTAGGAAGAAATAGAAACTACGTGATTTTCCTAGGGAAAAAAGAAATTATTCCCTGTTCCTCATGATAAGAGAAACATAGTTGACTTAAGACCAGGTAATCCTTGAAGATCTCAAGCTTAAAAATATTACCCAGTGTTTTTTATCAAGTATACCTGCTGCTAGTACTAGAATATATCTTTAAAAAGATGTTTGGGGTCAATTTATGACACATGTCTTTCTGTCAAACTTCATGTATATGTGCATAATCTTTATAATTTTCTAGGATTGTTCTTTATGATAAAAAAATGTGTTTGGGTTATTCTTCTTGAAAGGTGGTACTTACTGTGCTTTTACTCAGAAATGACCCAAATGATTCATGCCTGCACACATGCAGTAAAGCAGTAGCATGTGCTGTATCTCACAGCATGAGATGTTTCATAATTTTTCAATCTACCTAATGTTGATATTCATATGTTCCTAATTTAAAAACATGAAAGAGACTATTCTGGTGATAACAAACAGTTATAATCACTGGTCAGGCAGTACAAAGATCTGTTAAATAGGCTCTAATGTGCCTGATCAAATGATGTGTAAGATATGCATCCTGAATCTGAGGTTGTAAGCTATATAAGGCTGACATAACCTGTAGGTTACAGCATGCAGAGACTTGAATAAGATTTTCAGAAAAAAAATACAAGAAATTTCACAGCAGAGCATACCAAATAAAATTTGGAAACACTCACAACAGGTGGTCAGGCTGTTCTTCTAAAGTTACTTGATAGGCCTGTCGTGGAGATGGAATTAATTTTTCCAGTAACTCCCATCCCCTCTTCCACCAAAAAAACCCAACACATTTTTCCTCAGTAGGAACAAAAGGTTAAAGGATTTCAAGAGCAGAAAATGCTGAAAAAAAATTACCAAAATGCCCTTAAAAAGTTTCTGCCTTATTCTTCAGGCTGCTTGAGTACCCTGAGTGCCTTCTGATTCCTTAGGCAGCCATGTTTGAATCAGAGCTGGGCATGAGAAAGAGCTGGTGTGGGGTGGCTCATGGCTTAAAAGCAGCTTCTTGAAGCTGTTTCAGATTGCGCAGAGCTAAGCAGCTTGAGAAGCCAACTTCGCAATTAAGAGTTCACTTCTTAAGCATATTGGTGGCTGAGCACCCAATCGATGGGGCAGGCTAGGAGCCCACCCATGGGCAGATGAACTGCCCAGGCAATGAAGCATGCAGAGAGAGGATGAACAATCATTTAATCAGACCACGTGCCTGTTTGTTGAGAAAACTTTCTACAGAGCTTAGGCATGAGATGCTGAGATAAGTTTGATACTCTGAAATTCCCAAGCTTTCTTCAGCAGGGTAAAGCCTAGACTATGCCATCATCCTGATCACCCTTTCTGCTGTAAATGTCTGTATTAGTTTAAGCCCAGAACATTTTTAGCATTTTGTTTTGTTGGGCTATTTTCTCTGCTGATGGAGCATGTTAAAAGGGCTCAGCACAGTGTCTAATGACTACCAGGATTTGCACAAGGAAAGTGCTGAGAGTACACAAAATGCAGCTGTAAATGGAGGAGGACTGAAGTCACTGTCCAGGCTCTCTTGGGAACTTCTTGCCATTAGAGCATTGTTAAGAAGGCTAACATGCAAACATGTGAGAGGGCTTTCTGCTTGTGATTGGCTCCCCCGTATCAGTCAGAGCTTTGGGATGAACCTCCCTGCCCATCTTCCTTGCAGTCAGCATGGCAAACACACCAAAATACTTTTCTACTTCTAATATTGCTTTATTAGAATAGAAACTAAACCAAAGTAGCTTCTGAAATACAGAAAATGGCATTTTTGCTGTTTAGGGACTAATAAAAATACAGTGCATGAATGCCAATTTCCCTCCTGCGCACTGTCTCCTAATAGGGTGTTCCATTAACTTCAGACCTTCTATGTCCCAGCTTGCAACCTCAGCTGGTTTTCTAGGTTGTGGCTACCTCTGCAAAGTTCCTCTGGTCTCCAGGAGAATCTCTGCCCTGCAGCTCTGAGCTACTGTTGTCCTCTTCCTGATCAGGCCCCAGCCCCCTCATCTCACACTATCTGTTTTATCTCTTGAACTTGCATCTGCAGTACCTCTTGAACTGTTCCTTCTTGACTTCCTTGCAGCGTGAAGGTCCCTTGCAGAGCCCATGGAGAGCACCAACTTCTCCTTCCTGAAGATGTCCCATGACCCCATCCATATGTGGCAGCTAGAACAAAGAGCATCAGGGAGCTTTCCTATCCAGCCAAAACCCACCCATAAAATGCAGTACATAACATTTGTAGCTATGTGAATAGGGAAATAAAACAAAAAGCCTCCATCCTGATAGACTGACCTTCTAGAAAAAGAGGATAACTTTGCAAAAGGTAGTTACTGAAGTGGTGATATAAAGGAAGCATCAACTGTTTGCATATAGTTGCATGCTGACGTATGATAGCCTACTGAAGCAATATTTTTGGCAAATGCACAGGTGACTCCATGAGCTGTTCAGCTGATTTCATAACTCGCTGCTGCTGAAATGTGTAAGTCCCGTTTCCACCTCATTCTTCCACCTCTGGATGTAGATATGTGGTCTTGCCCTCTTACTCCTGGGCTTTTATGCCAACTCCTGCTCTCCCTGGACCCTCTCATGAACCATTTAGCTCACTAGAGCAGTAGAAAAAATGTAACACTGTTCTTTCTTGGCTTAATTTCTTGCTTCGTGAGTTTGTGAGGTAAATCAGCTCATGGAAGAATCCTGTCAGTCTCTGTGCCTGGGCAAGGTAAATGGTTGAGGAAACCTGTTAGAAGTAAGGAGAGACCGTAGTGCTGCCAGCAGAAAGTCAGCATGTCTCACCTAAGCAAGGGACCAGAGTCTAAGGGGCAAATGTGAGTAATGCCATAGAAATACTTAGGCTAATCTAAATGAAAAAGCAACCATTTTTAACTGTATGTCATTGCCTGCAATGAATACCTAGTCAGAATCCTGTTGATTTTTGTTGATTTTTCATTTCAATTAATTTAGATATTAGAAGTTAATAACAAGTTCTATAACATCCTCTGATTACCATAAAGTTGAGAACATTGGAACATAATTTTAAATTATTTTAATAAGTTTATTAATTTTTAACTATAGTACTAGTATAAACTATACATATTAAGAAAGTGCCCACATCTACTTCACCATTAACATCATTTAGAGATACTTGTGCTTTGCTCAGCTTAAAGTATTTTTATTGATACTTCCATTCATTTTCTGTCATTCTTGCACTACACTATTGTTACATTATTCAAACTGCAGAATATTGTATAAATCTACACTCTTCCCTCCCCCTGCTGTTGTTTAAATGGCAAGATATTTAATACAAACCTCACAAATGTGCATTACTTCAATTATTTTAATGTCAGTTTCTACGTATCTTTCTTTTTCCAAAGAGAAACTTCAGCTGAAATTAACTGTCACAGCTCCATTCCAAAACTAAGGGGTGATTCAAAGGAGAAAGTTTTTCTTAATTTAATGACTGGCAGGATTTGAACTGAGGCAAAATCCTTTAGAACAGGATTTACAGTCCATTTCTTCTGCAGAGACCGTAAGTGGAACTGAATATTTGTGATGAAGGGATTGTTGAGACGTGTTATTTTATTTCTGGCTAATCTATTTTATCCCAAAGCTTATTATTTGTACTAATGCCAAACATATCAAGTGTGATTGACAAACATTTGACAAGAAAATGCATGCTCCTGAGCTTCAGATTGAAGGCCTGAATGTACAAAGCCTGTCCTTATTCCCATTTCTAGAAGTCATTTTCTTCAAGGACCTAGCACAGGTTTGTTTTCGCTGTTTATTCCTTTGTAAATGACAGCATAACTGATGGCTTCTAGGGGCTACCCTTCAGCATAGTCATGTTGGAGATACATATAACTGATATGCCCTTCTGAAAATTTAAAGGCTTTAAATGGGCAGAGTGCTGGCCTGACCAGTACAGCTCAGCAAAGGAGCCAACGAGCACACCTTGGCTTGGTGCTCACAACCCCTCACATTTTCATTTTATAAAATCTTAGTGTTTCTGCAGAAGTCAAAACGAGAGCAGTATTTCTTGTGTGTGGAAACCTGTTTAAAAGCGGAAAAAAAAGGTTGCTTGAGCTTTGCTGTTTAGGGACTTTTGAGAGCGAGGAGAGCTGGGACACACTTTGGGCAGGTGTGCCAGGGCTTTCTCCGCTCCCAGGAATGGGCCATGCATACAAACTATAACCCCAATCAACCAACCCACCCACAAACCAGCAAGAAAACCTCTAAAAGGGGCGATTCAAGGAGAACTAAGAAACTCGCGGTCTTCTCCGAGGCAGCTCCCCCGCGCCAGGGGACGCGCAGCGCGCCCGGGAGCAGGAGCGGAGCTGGAATAGCAGCAGCAGCGGAGCAGCAGCGGAGCAGGCGCCGCGGGGCGGGCGGGCCGGGGCGGGCCGGGGCGGACCAGTCCGCTGGCCGTGCCGCCGCGGTCGCAGCGCAGCGGGACCATGGACAGCCTGGGGAAGCAGCTCTGCGCTCTCTTCTACGTGCTGCCGCCCGGCGAGAGCTCCTTCCGCACGGTGGAGGAGGTACCCAACTACGTGGAAAAGGTGAGAGTCCCTTGTCCGCCCTCCGCAGCATCCTTCGGCACGCCCTCCGCTTCCGCGGCCGCCTGCCTTGGGTCAAGAGCCGCAGGCACACCCAGGACACAGTGTCCGCCGAAGGGCACCTAAACCACGAGTAAATACCTCATCTTTTTCTGACTGCTTTCTCTGCTGGCCTCTCTTCAAGCTGCCGGTGTAACCGTGCACTCTATTTTAATGTATTTTACGTGAAGGTTGAGATGCTTCCCCCTGATACCAGGAGCTTAAGTTTTCCGAGAAGCACCCCAAATATCTGAAGGTCAGTGCTAACGTTGTTCAGGTTGTCAGTGCTGCTGGATATAGGGACAGCAAACTGAATCGAGGAAACCAAAGCATGATAGTGTTTGACTGTTACAGTTCTTAAAGCAAACGAAAAGTCAGGTCTCTTTGTGCCCTTAAGGTGAATGCTACAAGATCAGTCAAAGAAAGAAAAATAAAAATTTCTATTTAAAATAAAAACAAAGATTGTTTAAGAGAATCAAGAACCAATATTTGTGTTGAGACTGTGCTGTTTCCTAAAACTCCAAGGCAAAAGTACGGAGGTCAGGGGTGAGAACTCCCTTGTCAGCAGGCAGGCAGCAGAATATCCCTCCCTTTCCTCCTGCCCTGCCAGCTTATCCTCTTCATGAAAGTACCTTTGCTCCCTTCTGTCCTATCTGTTGCACATATCTTGGCTCATATCGGCTCCTGATGAACTTGGAATCAATGTGAGCTTTTCATGGATTCAGCAGGTAAACACTGTTTTGCCCTTGCCAAAGTAAATTCAGTCCAGCTTCTCTAAAGAGCCACACTTTTTGTACAGGCCTGGGTAACTCTGACTAGCTCCTCTGCCAGGCAAACCTTAGACTGCTCTGCAGCAGCTGCTATTGGGCTGCTTTGGGGGTGTCATGGATTGCGCAAAGCAGTGCAGCCACATCAGCAGTTTTCTGGGAATTGCAGTGTGCAGCAGCCCCTCGCTGATGCTATTTATCAGCAAATATCGCCCTTTTGGATAGGGTAAGCATACAGCTGCTGCAAACACAGCCTGTATGTGCAGTGTCTGCACGATGGACTGCTTTGCTCAGACATTTTGCAACTAGGCTATAGCATCACAGTCTAGTGCTTGACGATTTTGCCTAGTCGATTGATCTCTCCTCCAGCTCTAACTGTTGCCTATCTCAAGCCCTTTTATGGTTTCCACATTTCCAATCTAGTATCATTCCTTCTTGCCAGCAGCATTCCTTAAATTCTTGGGCTTTCTTCTCCCATGCAGATCTGTGCAATGTTCAGCTCAGACCTTCCAAACACTGAATTTCTTTTACTGGACACACAGCTGTAAAAGTTTGTAGGAGGATTCTTAATGCTTCTTTGCATTAATGAAGTGCCTGCAGGCTTCTGCTATCATGGAGCACCATCGTGATAAGTTTGTATATACCTTGCCACAACAACAACAACAAAAAATGGCACTAAAAAAGATTTCCCATTACAGTTACACTTTGATATAATTGCTATCTTGGGTTACTTGCACTAGAATCTGCCCTCTTTCTCCCAAGTACATTTGTTACTAGAACAGATCTTTCAATGTTTGGTTAGGTGGGTATGTAGAAGTCTTTTACTGGCTTTGTTGTAAGCTTAGGCAGTGTTCACACTTCTTCTGGTGAAGCACTTGTGTGCAGAAGGTAACTACAGTCCCTCTCCAGCTGCTTTTCACTGTTTATTTGATTTACTAGTTTGGCAGCTTCTTTTGACTGTTTAAGGAACAATTGCAAGAGTAGCAGATCCATCGGGTTCATCAGGACTAGCTTTAACAGTGGCCTGATGAGCCATTCAGGAAGGGCTTGAAGCGGTAACTGCTCGAGTTGGTAAAAATACAGAAGTGGATGTCTGAGCTCAGGTCAACACAGAACAAAAAAAGTGTATAGTGTAGAGCTGGTAACAAATGAAGGCCTCAGCTCAAATACTTCACTCTCAAAGACAGTAATGACAGTGGAATTATGGAGTTATGATTACATTAGTGTCTCCTAAACAGGTTTGAGTTTTTTTCTGAGACACTGTATAGAAGCTGAGACTTTATGTCTCAGTTCTGTGATCAATCATGTGTATGAAGGTATTTCTACTACATTAGATTACATGGCTCTGGCTGAGGGGGTATTCATCTTCCAACATTAGGCAAACTGCAGAACCTCCTAATTCAGTCAAATATTCATGTTTTTAGTGATCTGCAAAACTGAGCACTTTGGTGATTTACAGAATTTATGCACTTCACAGGAGTAGCTCCTTTGAGCTAGAGTAGGCTGCGTGGTTGCATCTGGGCAGCAAATGACAGTAGTGGGTGAAGCCACTCTAATTTTGAGAACAAAGTAACTTTTTCGATGTTGTTACATTAATTGTATTTTCAGAGGCAGGACAGCTCCTGATTCCTGCATCTTGCTCTGTATGTTGTCAGAGGTGTAAATGGAGACCACAAGTCCTGTTCAAAACATGAGCTGACCAGCTACCAGAGACTAGTAGCAAAGCTCTGCAGCAGTGCCCAGAAAAAAATCAACTTCCATCTAACCTCCAAAATTCTGGGAAAAGGCATCCAAATCCTGGACCGTAATCATATAACTTTTTTTTTTTTAAATGCAAACTTGTCATGTAGAGTTTGAAACCCTTGATCTGTCCTTTCTTTCTAGGAAGAGAAAAGTCAGTTTTCTGACATGCTCTTAGAATGTATACTTATGCTCATCCTATCCTTTCACCAGCATCTATTGCTACAGATAAAAGATTATGCTCTGCGCGCTGTGTTTTTGTAGATGGAGTGCTGCTTTTTGCTTGCTGAGTATAGTTTGCATGAACAACAACTTAACTTTGCTACTTGCTTTGTTCTGAAATTATCAATTGTGCTCATAAAGATTTTCATGAGCAAAAAGTGTTCTTCCTTCTGCTGAGAGCCCCAATATGAAAGGTTTAAATTTAATAATCACTGGTTTTCTATTTACACTCTGCTTTTGAGGGTGTAAGTATTAAGTTCATATTTACACTCAATTAACATTTTACTTTTCACTTCTAAATAATGAGGCACAGAACCTTTGTATTTAGTTTTACATTAAAGTTGTGATTCTTATAAGGACCTGGGACTTTAATAAAGCAGAAATTGATTTCAAGACTTGCAATAAATCCAAGAATTTATACTGAGTCACAACTTAGAATATTTTTTTTTGCAACTCTATAAAGCAGAAATTGATTTTAAATGATCCTTTACATTCTGTAAAGGTTGGTTACTTATAAGGGAACCCCTCATACTCAGTGCTCAGAGTAAGGCTTTCAAGTTATGGATCAGTTATTCAAGTAAACCACATATTTCTGATGATAAGTCTAGAGAAAGAAACTGGAAACAGAGAGAGTAAAACATTTATAACACAGAAGATATCAAAAGGATCCAGCTTCACTCTCTGACCTGCGATGCCAACAGTGGCCATTTCTTAATGTTGTGCCATTTGGTTTGTAGGGGTAGTCTTCGAAAAAACTTCTGCAGAGCTACTTATCCTTAACAGGATCCTTAAATGTCTTCATTGTCATTTTAACTTCAACAAAAAGGAAAAATGAAAATAATAATTAGGCTAGTGAGACTTTTGTCTGTCTAAATGACTGTCTCTTTTTTTTTCTCTGAATTATTTGCATTATCCCTCTGCCATCTTACATCTTGTCCTTTGACTGTAGGCTGTTTGGGACACGGAGTTTTCCTTCTGTTTGTGTAGCATCTAACATGATATGGTC
>WEIS01087958.1:0-14457 GCA_013389965.1 Todus mexicanus | reverse complement strand
GAGGGATGCCCGTCCTGCTTCTGCAACCGCTGCCGAGATGATGCTGGTAAAGACAATGAGAAGGTGCAAGCAGCAGGAAGAGTCCAACGTGGGCTCAGCTCGATTTGCAGCCTCCAGGGAACCTGCAGCGTTTGCCAGATTCAAGGCAATTCACATCAGACCCAGGTTATTTGCTGCAATATTGTGGCCAGGTTCTGCAGCCAGGAGAGGGATGTGCTGGGTGTTCTGGGGCTTCCCCAGAGCACAGCAGGTAGAAGATATGAGATTTCTATTTATATACTACAGCCTGGCCAGGGAAGTGACAATTTAACAGCGAAGTTAAGGGGAAAGCCAAGCAGCCTGGAAAAGCTGGTGAGGGCAGAGAAGGTCCCCTGAGCCCTCAGGACATGGTGACCTCGCATGAGCTGCAGTGGGGTCTCCAGGAACACCCAACCCCTCTGCCCTGAAAAGGTTCCTCCAGATCATCCGTTTTGTGGCTTGACAACTTAACACGGCTCTCCCGCTTCTCCTGCAGAAAAGGAAAAAAAAAAAAAAAGATGAAGAAAGAAAAAATCAAGAAGGTGAATAGCAGCACCAGGGCAAGTTCCGAGATCTGGAGTTCGCTTTTCAGCCAGGTCTTTAATGAGGATTAATCAAATACCACATATGCAGAAAGATTTCTCTGAATGATTAGAGGGGAGAAATGAGTGGGGAAAATGAACAAAAAGCTCAACTTTTTTTTTTTTTAATGCAAACTTTTTGAGCTTGAACTTTGAAATCATAGGAGTCTTTGCAAATCTCAAAGAGACCACAAAAAGATTTATTTGGAGAACAAATTGGACNAGTGAGTCCATGTTATAATTAATAAGCAATTTCTGTTTGAATGGCGTGTTTTGTCTTCATTTGAGCACGTTCTCCGCAAAGACAAAGATCAAGACAAACCTACTCAGAACACAACGAAGATAAAAGGGAATCATAAAAAGAGACAGACAGAGGAAAAGAAAGAACAAGGCAAAAAGAGAAGACAAAGAACAGGGAGACACCAAAGAGGACGCAGAACAAAGATAGGCAAAATGAAAAGACAAAGAAAAGAAAAGACAAAGAACAGAGATGATAGAGCACCAGAAAATATGCAAGAGAGGCACAAAAGGAAAAAGGGGGGGAAAGAGCGACAGAGAACAAAGGGCAGAGAACAGAGCAAGAGCAGAAACACACAGGAAGGGAGAGAAATGGGAGAGAATTCAGCCAAGACGAGGCATGAAAAACAGCCCGAAGAACAAGAGAAAATAAACACGATGAAGAGAGAAAACAGCTAATCGTCTTCAGATTTGCATTAAAAAATAAGTCGTGGGAACAGAGGCTCAGCAACAGAGATCTTGTCAAGTTGAATGTCAAGATTTCTCCTGTCCTCTAAATTCAGTCGGACTGTCAGCACTTCTGAAGCCCATGGGTTGGGTGACGCTGACGTACCAGCTGTGGGAGCACAGGACCGGTGAACTGAAGGATTAGTGCCGACCTGGTGACAGAACAGCTCTAGAGGGAGGTGTCTGCAGGCAAGGGATGCTCAAAAAGCAGCAGAAAGCCCTTCATAACTGTAAGAGGTCCATCTCCATGATGAACCAAGCTGGCCAAGGTACATCTTAACCCTTCTACAGCTCCTTTGTAAGGAAAGCATGGCAGAAACCTTAATGCACAAGTGCACCTACTGTTTAAAAATATTTCTGTAGCTCTCTCTGTCTAAAAAAAATGGCATTAAAAGAAAAAAAATCAACCCTACGGCAGCAGTTAACAGCCAACCAAGGTAGAAATGCAAAGATTTGAACTGATCAAGACAATCTGCATGAGATTTAGATGTAACACCTAGAGAAATCATACAAGATTCAGCCCTGCTGCAATAACTGAGCAGATAAATCATTCAGAAATCTTGACAATGGACAAAAAAAATTAACAATCTAGGAGGTACAGAACTTCATGGAGAAAATGAAGACTCAGTTTTATGCACACTGCAAAAGAGACATAAGGGTCTGGAGGATACTGAGGTCTCCCCGCTACCAGGTACAGCAGGAGGAAACCAGAACAATGGAGCCAAGCTAGGGCAAGGAAATATTACAATAAAGGGTTGGATATTTTTATTCCCTGTTTCAAGTTTCTTACCGCATTCCTTGTCTGGTTCTTCAGCTTTACAGTAGCTCCTCAATAACCCACCGCATTTCAAGGCAGACATCATGGACTGAGGTGGAAGCGTCATTTTCCAGATCTGAGACAAAAAACTCTGGTTTTATAAAACACCCTTTGAAGAACCTCAAAAGGTGCAAGGTCCAGTTTATTCTCATAAGATTAGATCTCCTAAGTACCTCTGGATTTGGCTCTTGTTTTAAAGAGGTAGGCAAATTAATGTATCTGTAACAGTAAAATATTGATCTCTCTGAGGTTTCCTATAGACCAGGGAAGTTCTGGCAACTCCCTCTGCCATACAAATGCAGAATCACGCAACAAAAGCCTCCTGAGATGCAACAGCTTTCCGAAACTTAACTCTTTGACTATTTTCTTATTAAAACACTACCCTTATTCCTTGTACAGGAAGGACTCAACTAGCACCGATTCTATGCATCTGTGTTTGGTGCCCTGGGTTTTCTTCTAGTTTAATCCATCAACATTTGTATCGCTTTTAATGTCACTAACACCTAGAGCCATATGATTCTTTCTCCAGCTTTCCGTTGGCTGGCAGTATGGGAGCACTGGTGTGTAGCGGGTTAAACACGATTCCCATGCTGCTTGTTGGTTATATTTTATTTATCAGTATTTCTATAATACGCTATTTATTTATTTATTTATTTGCTTTCCTCATGTCTTTCCAAACACTTTCACCTTATTTCCGGGCTCCTTCTCCCCGAGGGGGCGAAGTAGAGGTTCAGAAACTTCGTATGAACTTCCTGAAAAAGAAACAGACCACCTATTAAAATAAACCCCAACCAAACAACAAGTGGAGTGTGCTGTGAACACAGCTTAACACGCTCCAAAGAAAGACTTGGCTCTAATCACAACGTAAGATTTAAAATTCATTGTTGTGCTCGGTTTATTGATTTAATGATGTATTTATTATTTATGATTTCTATGGCAGATGGAATTCTACTTCCATTATTCGATTCAGGTTAATCAGAGAATAACATGCTGCTTTGCTACTTTCCCCTAAAATCTCTTCTGGTGCTCGAGGAGCAGACTCATCTCCAGAGCTATGACTCGCATCCCTTTCTGTCAGGCAGGTACGGTTATTTCCTTACAAAATTATCCTCCATTTAAAATCTAAGGCTAATACTTGAACTAAAATAATTGCATACATACGAATTATGTCTAAGTTAGGAAGGTGTCCAAAGGAGCTCCAGCCTCTCAGATGGTGTCGCTGCTTTAAGATGCTTGCAACTGGCCTTTGGGTTCCTTTCACTCAGGTACTTGAACCTTCATCAGTAACACAGCTCAGGGGACGGGCTCCTCCTGATTTTACAATCCCATTGCTCAAGCCCAAGACCGTGGGAAGAACAAGCATCTGCCGAAGATGTAGGCAACATTTACAACGTGGATAGACACCCCTGCAGAAATACATTTTCCCACCATGTTCTGATGAACATTTTGGTTTAACTTCATAAAGGTTTTGACTTGGTTTAACTTATGCATAATAAACTTGACAAATACTTATTATTCCTGCATTCCAACATCAAACTTACGATGCTGAGTCATTAGTTTCCTTGGAGAACAGCAAATACTACCAGGAACAGGCTTTTCAAATCAAGCCAGAATACACAAGGCGAAGGAAAGTGAAATCAGAGCTATGAGATTTTCATGCCAGCTGACTTTATCCTACCCTAGAATGATTTCCAATTTTGCTAATATTTGATACGGAGCCTTGCAAGATCTGGTTTGAAGTTTATCTTTTAGCTTTTTTTTTAAAAGGGCACTTCACCCTCTGAGCCCTCGCTGCCAAAGTGCAAGCTCAGGGTGCCCGAAGGCACAGCTGTACCCAAGCTCCCGAGCTCTCAGCCTCCAGCCCTCCAGAGAGCGAGGCTGTTGGATGTGCAAAGCTTCTCTCCCAACCTTCACGAGTAGGGCTGCGCCTCTCTGCCTCCTAGCCCTGATTAAAACACCGAGTAAAACAAAGCAGCTTTCACACCTTGTTCTGGCTAGAGGAGCTCTTCACTTTCTTGAACATCTATGAACGCAAAAGAAAAAAAGAGGTGCGTTCTCAATTCAGTCTCCCAGATGCACAAGTGGTCCTGTGAGTGAAGGTATAGTGTGCACTGAACTAGTAGCATCTTTGCCATGACCATATCGTCATAGAATCGCAGAATCCTGGGTTAGAAGGGACCTCAAGGATCATCTGGTCCAACCTTTCTTGTCCAATGCATGGTCTAGAGAAGATGGCCCAGCACCTTGTCCAGATGAATCTTACAAGTGTCCAATGTTGGGGAAAATTGCTCCTGCAGCTCACCCCTAGAGCTTGCCGGCAGCCTGGCTGGCTGTGGGATGGGAAATTCACAGATTCAAAGCCAGACCTTAGAGAACTAGGAAAAGAAATTTGAAAACCCCAATCCCAACAGGCTTGAATACTGACACAGAAGCTGGAGTAAATGAAATACAGCAGTGTTCCACAGTCTGGGAATATTTCCACAGTCATGAGAAAAGAGAAAGCTCTTGGACTCTCCAGGAAGACAGAGAAAACACATAGACCTAAACCATCCTGATGAGACAATTTTCACTCCCTGCTTTCTAGGATTTCCAGAGGGAGGGTTGAGGCTGCTCCTCGAAAACCTCTTCGAACCCCATTCCATTTAGCGTGTGTGAGGACATCAGCTCTACCCTTGCCGCAGTCCTGCAACCAAAACTTCTCCTCCTCTTCTCAAGACAGAAAATGACGCTGCTTCTACAGCACCGCCTTTCTGCAGCGACATGCAGCAGGCGATGAAACCGGGGAAGAATCCCACACCTCCAATATTCAAGGAAAAGAATACCTAAATCAATAAAATTTGTGCTTTGTTTTGGTTTTGCTTTATTTTTCCTTGAGAAAAATGAACGCCGTGGGGGAATCTGCCCTTCTGCCTATGCGAACTTAGGAAGAGCAAGGAGAGTGGACTGAGAGGCAGAGGTGTAATTTAAATGCTATTACAGCCGAGCTCAGTCCCCTCTCAGAAATTTGGCCCTCCGCGACATTGAGCTCAGGCACGGTCCCAAACCACAGCTGTAAAAGCATCACTCATTTTAAAGGTCCAGTTGTGCTGCGGGACAAACATACGGCTCTTACCAGCCCATCCTCTCTTTGCTGCTCTACACTATCTGAATTTTATAGTTTGGAAATGAGGGGCATCTTACCCAATTAGGTACTCCGCAGCCTAATCAGCTTCTTTCTCTAGCAGGAAAATATTATGCGTTTCGACCCAGCTGTTCCCTTGTGTTGTTGTGTTGTCAGTCATATTCTGCTGGAGAGAAAAGCAATGGTGAGCCGAGGACATTCCTGCACATCTGTTAGCTGAAAGACACGAATAGTAAAAGATTTTAGAGCCATTTCCAGAAACAATAAGAATTAGTTGCTCGTCTGATGCTAACAATGGGCACCTTTTCCTCTTCTTTAGCATATCTGTCAAATAATGTAATTATTAAGGACCAACAATGTGGCTTTTTATGTGAACCAGTGCAGGCTACACTGGAGTATTGCATTTTTAATTATTATGATGTTAAATGGCTTGAATTGCTGACACTCTCCTGATTCACAGAGCATTTTTATAACATTTATTAAAAAAAGGCCAAAGTTTATTTTACAATCGGCAATAAAGCCGAACACAAAAACCGGCAATTGGCTCAATGATCCCAACACATTAGTTTTATACACAGACCGCATATTATTCTTGCTCTATAAGTGATGTGAAAAGCAAAATTGAAGTCCTGTACAAAATTTGATCATCTTACTTAATAACAACAGATGCTCAGAGTGGTGGCATTTTGAAAAGAGCTCTGTATGCTACTGGTTATTAAATGGCAGGACATTTGGCATCCTCTAGCATTATACCATTTGAAAACCATAGAGTCGCATAAATAGCCGATGAGAGCTAGGGAAAATTAAAAAAAAAGAAAAAAGAATTAGCTCCTGTCTGCATAACAAAACTCACTCCATTTAAAATATTTAAAATGGTTAGGCTGCCTTTCAAAAGAAAAGTCAGGGAAACTTACTGGACAGGGAGCTTCCCTGTCATCTGGAAAACACAGGAAAGCAAATATGTTGAGGGGAAGAGAAGCAATGGTTCACCAGCATGACTGATCAGCCTTAACCGAGAATGCTAATGGCTTCTGCTGCTTTGTGTCAGAGGCTCAGCACCGCTTGGAAAAGGCTCCGGCGCAAAATTTCCTCCTTGATTTTAAAACGAAAATATTGGCAACGTGAAGCCAAACGAACGTAAATGCAGGATGCACCAACAACACTTGGGTGTGGTTTTAATGGTGCGACTCCTATTCGATAAAAGGGAATCAATGCAGTGACTTATTTTCCTCCCAGTATAAATGATACTCGGAGAAAATCTACCGCCGGCACGGTTACACCCTTGCCATTCGGTTAGATTCATGCATACTATAAAAAGTTCTAATCAAGCTGATGGGCACAACCGGTGTAGCCTTCTCAGTTTTATTTGAGCTTAACAGTTGCTACGTTGTACATTTATCAAGGCGGAAACCACCATGATCTATTTGCCCAACATGTTTTACCTCGAACAACTTATTCCGCCTGCTGTTTCAAGGAAGACCAGCAGAGCTGCAAGCAAACACCTACATCAGGCAGCGATGCCATTAAAAAATAAACTAAAAAAAAAAATAAATATAAATAACTTGAGAAAGAACCAAATACACAATGGATTTGCCGGAGAATTAAAGAAAGGATTCACTGGGCTATAAAGGGTGTGGATGTGCACACGCCTTTTCTATTTACTTCCTAAAATCTTGAAGATTGGGTTATAATGGAAGTGCTTCTACATCTCTAACTATGGCGTGGCAAATGGTGCTACTGTCATTACGGGTGCATTGTTGTTTGTTTTATGCTAATCTTCCTTCAGCGTGACAGACTGTCACCTGCATGGGGGGTAACTTTCAGCACTATATTAGCCCATATGGCACAAGCTAAATTGTATCTAAGCTATGGGCTAATTATGGATGAGTTAATAAAACCAAGCAATGTCAGTCTGGCCACTTCTTCTGGTCCTCTGCCGACCCCCCAAGTGAGTTATTGCCTGCGCTGTTCTCTTAAACTATTTTCATTTTTGCTCTCGACGATTGCTGCCAAGCTTTATGTTTAAGACACTTTAATCCTTTTCCTTTCTCGATCCCGCGGAAGATCGGATCAAAACCATCTCTCGCCACTTTTTCCACGTGATTAGTTTCCCCTGTTAATCAAGGGGTGGTGCAGCCTACCGAATACTAAACGCACCGTGTTAACTTTCCTGGAAACTTGTTTGCGCAGCTGTGAAATAACAAACAGATTTTCATATTTTCAGCTAGTGAAAAATGTAGATCATCTTCCTTAAGTAGGGGATCAAAAAGATGAACGTTTAGCCCATTAAACGCACATCCAGGTAACAGAAAACCATAGGAAAGATAGTCAAGAGCCTTTTCACATGTTTTAAGGTCAAGCACATGCTTAAGTGCTTTTTTGGACCAGAGCCCAGCTTCTTTCCCTGCTTCTGAAAGAAAGGAGGGAGGAAGAGGGTACCTCACAAGTGTTAATGTTCCCACATCACTCCTCCTGCTCAGTTTTGTCCCCACTTCTGCCTCTCGGTTGTCAGCCCAGCAGCTGTGAGCTTGCTCGCTCCTCAGTGCACTTCGCTTTCCCGAATGCACAGCGTGGTGCAGAGGTCACCAGTAAAGCATCACGCTGCACTGAGGAAGGTGGAACTTCAGACCAGCTAGAAATAGTGAGAAAATGTAGAAAAGTCTTGTCAGTGATCGAGAGAGGAAAACAAAAAGGTTAATGTAAAGTGAATTTGACTTCACTGACAGGGAAAGAAAGAAAAAGGGAGAAAAATGTAAGTGGAATGCCCATCACTTCTTTCCCTCCACTGGCACAGTGTTCCTTCCCTGATCTATAACCCCCCAAAAAAGCCTCTCAGGAGCAGGCAGAGACCAAGCCCACTCGTGAAAGGGCGAATTACTCAAACACTACTCAAGCTTTAATTAAACAAAACTCAAACAAGAAATTTCAACCAAAACATGATTTTAAGGGATATATTCAATAAACCTGGCAGTAAAGTGCTTCCCACCATATGCAGCAACATACAGAGATCGAACAACAGAAGTCACAATTCAGGATATGAGACATCTCCAGGTACCGCTCAGCTTGTTGCATTGGCCACCTTCAACCCAAGAGTTCAACGCTTAGGGCAGACTCAACGTGTCTGTTTGCTCAGCCAATTCCAAGGCAGCCTCCACTGCTCTACGAGTCCTTCAGGGTTTTGTTTTCTGCATTCGGTCCAGCTGAGTTAGCAATGGAGTATGACAATGAAAAAGATCAAGCATAAAACTCCTGGAGAAAAGGCCAGAAACTGAGAAGCATGAATTCGGATGTGGTAGCAGATATTTAGCACTTCCAGATTTTGGCCCAAGCTCTCTCCAGTAGGATCCTAATATCTCTCCAAAAGCAAAGGTCTGAATTATGTCAGTACACTAAAGATATTTAATAAAAACTCAAATTAAAGGAAAAAAAAAAAAAAAAAAGAAGGGTCGGCTTCTGGGAGTCAGCACCATCCTTCCAGTCCAAGCATTCTCATTTCTAGATAATGCTGTGCAGCTCCAAAAGGAAATACCACAAGGTCGCTGATCTTCGGAGCTATTACTTCCACATTACAACCTCATACCGCTTTCAATGCAAGTATGCAAGAAGTAAGTCGATTTCTTATTCTTTATTTCCTGTAAGGAACAATGCCATGGTTCACACAATGCCTTGTTAAATAAAAAGTCACCAGGCAAACTGCTTTTAAACCCATCAAATGTAATGAAATGTTTTATCTGGAACTGGAATTGTTTTTCCAATTCCAAGTTTCACTCTCTCCTTGGCCTTTTCCTTTTCCCCTTCTTACTCTCTTCCCTCAGTTTATAGACAGTCTGTTAATCTACTCAGAGCCACAGTACTGAAAACTCTCTTCTCACTCAGTGAGTCACCCCTGGAAATGTCTTATTGCCTTAAAAGTCAAGTTCAGACCTAATCACCACTTCGATAGTACAAGGAGACAAAGGCAATATCATTGTTATTCAAGTTACTTAGTCCTTTACTCAGGAAAAATTCTTCCCTGGACTATTCCCTTACATGAGTGAACACATTGGTTTGAAACCGAGATGAAGTTTTCCCCCTAAAAGATTGACTTAATTAAATTCAATTCAAATTCAGTTCAAAGAAATTCAACAATTCTGGGAAATCTTATGGTTCGTGTTACATGGATCAGCTTAAGTGATTACAACAGCCCTTTCTGACCTGATGGATCTTCATGAGTCTATGATTCTGTGAAATTACTTAATAGATTAATTAAGTTAGAATGGTAAAGCCTAATTCAACCTTCAAAAAGGAGTCGGTGTCTCTTACCTTGGTTTCTCTATACACCAAGGAATTTTATTTCTTCGTATCGTTGTAAAAACATTGGCACAGGAATCACAGGATTGTGCTTCCCTTTCAAGTAGCAGGACCTCTGAAGAGAGCTTCTAGAGAGTGTTGTTCAGGTCTTTAATGTTGTAACACACATTCTGTCTCTTCTTGGGTGATCAAGGTCACTCCTTAGCAGAATATTCCCCCAAGCAGCTCTTTCCAGCAATTTGGGGCAAACAGGAGCACCTTCAGCAACTGGAAAACCTCTGTTTGTGGTATGCGAGACAAAACTTTACTCTGGAGGAGAACGGGCAGAAGCAAATATTCTACGGAAGACATTAGTGGATTTGTGGTTGACACAATTACATTTCTACCCAAGCTTGTACCGTAGGAAACTCTTTGCGAATCACCAGCCAGGCTCTGTGACCTATCAGATTTCCCAGTGCAAAAATAATGTAGTACAACTTCCCTATCAGTCTTTGTTCTTATGAATTACACCTCAGGTTGCTTTCTCCTTGGTAGTCGTTCCTCTTCTGTATCACCTTATGTTTGAAGAGATCTAAAGATTAGACCACTTAATGGCACACTGTGTTCGCTATACAAATTATTGATCGCCTGGTTTTAGCCCGTTTCCTCTCGCAGTCTCCTGTAGAGTGGATTTGTGGTTGTGCAGCCGATAATACGTGCCCTTTCCTCAAGTTCAACCACCAAAACTCTTGGGTTACAATCTCACAGGATGTTTCTGTCATTATCTCGCTCCCCCTAACACGTAACGCTCAGGTTTTAAGAGGCAGAACAGCACTCGCTGACAGCCTGAGACACTAATTATTATTTCTTCTTTCTATTATAACTGCATATATGAATACTAGAGTAGAGCCTGGATTATGCATTTGCTGTATTTGTTTCCACATTGCCTTTATCGAAAAATAAAGTCTGAGTCGAGCTACAAAGTTAGCACGCAGCCATGAACCTTCCAAACCTTGCTATTGTTCAGTCTTCTATTTCGAGAAGACCCATCGATACGCTAAGATTAAGCTTACACAGCAAAATCCCTCTTTTTCAGGTGTCTTGTAAGAACAGAGGGAAAAGCCCAGTAGGCTGTGGTCTGAGAAAATGAAGATTTGATTCATATTTGCACAAAGGTTCTCCCATAGAGCCCTTGAAGTACAAAAGGTGCTACAATGGAAGCAAACCCTGTTTGGGAAAAACCCGCGTTATGGTAAAAACAAGCTAACGAGGTTAGTTTCCAAATGTAAAAGGCAGAACAAACTTCCTGGCATGTGACCACAGGACTCCAGGGACCCCAAGAAATTGGCAGCTCTCTCCTGTTCTTCCCCTCACTCTCAAATAGCCTCATGGGACCCTGTGCATCTGCCCAGCCTTCCCCTCCATCCTCTTCGGGGCTGGCGAGATTTACAGAGCTGATTTGAACAACAGCACGACACTCAGAGCAGTGCAGCGTCTCGTACAAAGGCAAGAAACCTTCTCGTGAACAGCCCCCACACATCTTCTTTCATACCTCCTCTTGCTCTGAAGCAGGTCAGACCTGGTGTATCATCAGGACAAAGCTTTTTCCCATTAACCCCACAGCCACAGGGGAAGGGAAGCCAGCAGAGTTCCATTTGGAGGACTTGATCAACTACGCTAAGGAATCTAAACCAACTATGCTGATGAATCTAACTCACTGTGATCTCCTTTTGGTCATAGGGCCACCCATCCCATCTTCTCACAGCTGCTCCTCCCAACCAGTCCTTGCTGGAAAATGCCAGTAGAATATTTGATTTGTCAGTCCCACCCTTTCTGTTCAATGCTGAGCAAAAAGACCTTTCTCAGCCAGCTATTTTCATCTACCACTTTGCCTGTATCTCTCACCAGCTCAAGCAAAGCAGATACCCACCAAAGATCATCGTTGCATCTGACACGTGCTGCCTTCATAGGTTTAAAACATCTAACATAAAATGAGCTCAAGGCTTTTTTCTTCAGGAAGGCACAATAAACTCCCTGATAGAGGCTGGAAGCCTTTGGGTCACCAGACAGGTACAACAAGCAGAAGAGAGGCTTGGCTGCACCCAGAGCTCTTTGAACACACCTCTGCAATGGTTTGGAGCTGAATAAAAGCACTGCCTGTCTCTGTGGCTGCGGGCTACAGGTGCCACACCTCCAAGTCCTACAGAGCACAAAGGGCTGGCTGACTATGCTTTACATTGTCTCAAATTATCACCTGGGCAGGGGGGAGAGTGGAGCAGGAGGTACTACACCTGCCAACTCTCCCTTCACAGATAGAAAGATGCCTTTGGTGAGGAAAATGAGAGATCTAGCCTGCAGAGAGCAGGCTGGAATCATAACATTGTTTGGGTTGGAAGAGACCTTCCAAATCATCGAGTCCAACTGTTAACCCAGCACTGCCAGGGCACCACTACCCCGTGTCCCTCAGCATCACATCTCCACGGATTGGAAACCCCTCCAGGGATGGGGACTCTACCATTGCCCTGGGCCAGAGCTTGAAAAACACTTTGGGGAAGATATTTTTCCTTATATCCAACCTAAACCTTTCATGGTGCAACTTGAGGCTCTTTCCTCTTGTCCTATCACTTGCCACTTGGGAGCAGAGACCGACCCCACCTGGCTCCAACCTCCTTTTGGGTAATCATAGAGAGCACAGCCACAGGTAAAAAAAGAGTCAGAGAGGAGATGCCATAAACTTCAGCTGGATTGTGCACAACACAATTTCCCAGCAGCACGAAGTATCTCTATATTTACATAAGAGAAAGGTCCTCTTTTACAGTGCAAAATTCAATCATTTGATAGTCGGCAGCTGGATACTGTAAAAATCATTCTTCATGTATCTCTTATTAACTCCCAGTAAGATGATACACCTGAGCTTTTTACGACACTCGGGGTTGAGTATATATAGATTGCTCAACTCGGAAAGGTCACTGGCGCTGTACACAGGAACCTGACCACAGTAATCTGTAAAGAGCAGATATTGTTCTCCTTGTTTGTAAAGACTTTGGGAATGTAAACAGCAGCACTTGGGCTCTTTCTTGGGGATGTATCGAGTTCACAGGCATTGCGTGGGAAGTTTACAAATGTTCAGGTTTCGCCGTTGGTTTTGGCAAGTCTAGTCACAATCTGCAGCGAAATCAAAACACAGCAAAGATCACACTCCACATTTCTAAGACCTAATTTCATTAAAAGCTTTCATTGGGAAGGGAGAGTTTCAGGTTCTCCCCCCTTCTTCCTTTGCATACAGACATAAACATTTACCAGAACCAACCTCAGCATTGATTTTCCTTTATCCCTTGCACTAGTCTGAAGCCCCAAGAGATGAAGAGATGAGGGTTAAGGTTAAGAAAGTTATGCACAACAGCTCTTAACCTGATGGCTAAGAAGATAAACAACGTGCTAGTATCGCTTAGGCGAACTCGTCTATCAAATTACCTATCCCCGTCGGCTTTGGTATGGTGTGTTCCCACTTTTAAGTGACTACTTCGTTAGTTCATCTTCAAAAGGCTTCTTTGTGAGATTTAAGCCAAACATCCATCATGAAATAAACACAGTTCCTTGAAATTTTCACCACCTGTTTGGACAAGGTCTCCTGTCATGAGTTATTGTCTGGTCAGATGTCCCTGACACACAGTTGCCGGGACATCTAAACCATTGTTAGAGACAGAACAAAACAAAAGCACCAAAAAATGAGCTTGGTGCTCCATTGCATCTTCTCCATGTCCCTTCTGATGTAAGAATTCAAGTGCCAACACCAACCTTCTCTTTTACAAGCTCATTGAAGTCAGGGGCTTAGCAGAGGTTTTTTCCCCACAGGTCAGATCTTTAGCTGGTAGGAGTCGTCTCAACACCAGTGAAACCACTGTGATTTATTTTTGGGGGTAAGTAATGTAGCTGGGTGGTTTCATGATAATCACTGGCAAGTTCCCGTAGTATTGATGGTTGTTCTCAGCACAGATCTGAACAAACTTGAGTCAAACAGTGACTTTTTGGTGATGCTCAAAAATTAAGCAAACGTGTTTTGTAAAGACAACTCCTGGAAGTCGATGTGGGATTTGCTGTAGCCCTGTACAATGAACTGTGCTGATTTCAGCGACGTTATTTCCACCCTGAAACCACCTATGATAGAAAGACAGTAAATATGCTATTATTCTTCAGTAGAAACCTAAGAACTGTTTGAATATAAAATACTAATCAAGCTCAGTCTCTTTCGCAGACATTTGGTTTTCATTTGCCTTTAAAAAAAATAAATAAATAATGGTTTGCTTAGTAATTTCTCTATTTTCTTTAATTATTTGCACCAAATCCAGATCACTTCCTCCTTTAGGCAAAGACTTTTATTTGCTAAAGACAAAAAACGCACAAAGAATTCTATTTTCCCTTCGGCAATTTGGTCCAATTTCCTAAGCTAAGAGCACTCACTCAAGGTTTTACTTGTGTGAAACCAAATTAAAGGATAAATTCAGTATGCATTCCATGAAACCACTTTGCTCCATGGAAGACTCTGGAAAGCTGTGGAAGCCAGAGGTAGCTTTTAGTGATTTTGTCCTTGGGAAATCAAGTATTCTGAGACACAGAAAAAAAAAAAAAGAGAAAAAACACTGAGGGAGGATAAATTTCATGGCATTAGCGTTGCAAGGGTATTAGTCATCTTCCAAGGGCTTTTGTACCTTTTTCTCCCCCTCCCCCACTTCCAGTCTGGGTTGGTTTTTTATTTTATTTTTCTCTACGGATACTTTCCTGGCCAGAGAACCAGTTATTAATAAAAATGAACTTCGGATACTGAATTTCAACCTCATCAGAAAGTTAGCAGAGAGACTACTTGCCACTTCAGTCCTACTTTGCTCTCCAAAGTAAATCAAGATTAA
>WEIS01087948.1:1788-32686 GCA_013389965.1 Todus mexicanus | reverse complement strand
TTTTTTTTTTTTTTTCTGTGATGCATCATTATGGACCCTGGGGTCTGATTTTGCAGAAATGCTGACTTGCAGCTGCAGATCAAGGCAGTGGTAGATGTGCTTTGAACCGACAACCACGATGTTGCATTAGCTGGTTCAAAAAGTCAGGCACGAGGCATCTCATTTGGGCACACAAAATTCCTGTGCAATATTCTCATTATTTTCCTTTGCCTGTAAGTGTCTGTAGCAGGGAGAAGTCCCCCTCCTCAAGCAAATGGCATTTATTTCACAACACCACTAATATTTATGAAGTGCTAATATTATCCCAACAGGTGCTATAAAAAGCCCTAAGGAAATTAATAATTCTGTCTTCAGAGCAACCTTTGAACAGTATGCAGTAAATATGTCTTGGTGGGTAAGGAATTTAGAGCTAGAGTGGGAATACAAATAAAAGTTGGGCTGACATGGACTTTGCAAACATATTAAAACAAAAGGCTGTAAAGTGATTTAGGTTTCATCATACAAAAAAGAAGTGGACTGCTATGGAGAGCAGTATCGTTGCTGATGTGTGCTCCCAGGCTAAATAGGACCTTCACCTCAGTTTGTCAGTTAAGAGAATGATTTTGAAGGAGAAGAAAAGACCAAGCAAGTTGTCAAAGTGAATGCATGGAAGCGTGAATAACAGACCAGACGCAGAAGCCATGAGCAAGATAAAATCTGGCAAGTTTTAACCATGGTACTCTGTAGACCTGTCGTATAACTTAAATTTCTGGTCCTGGAGCAAGTACTTACTCGATCGAGGCCTATCAGGTGCTATATGGCTGCAAAATGATAAAGAAACTACTGGAAAGTAGGGGGAGAGGAGAAGAATATAGGCAGCAATCGTTGGCAGATGCACAACTGTAGGGACATGCTGGGAGAGCATGTCAGCGGTGGGCATGGTCAGCCCTTGGGCACCAAGAGCAATGCTGAGAACTGGGTGACAGAATCCTAGCCCAGGCTGCTCAGAAAGATTGTGGAGCCTCCTACTCTGAAGACTTTCAAAACCTGCCTGAGCACGATCATGTGCAACCTGCTCTGGGTGAACCAGCTTTGACGGTGGGGTTGGACTATATGTTGTTCAGAGGTTCCTTCCAATCCTTACCATTCTGTGAACTCAGAGTTCATCGTTGCAGCAATTCCCTGTGGTTTAGATTCAAGAAGACAAACTTGTGCTTGGCTGATCCTATGTGGAGGTAGTGACGTTTGCTTCTGGCTCTTACCTACAGAAATGTCAAATGCTCTCTGCTAGGCCTTTTTGCTCACTGTTGACTGTTCACATCCTTACAAGCGTCCATACGTTGTCCTTTTAAAATGAGACAAACGTAGGGGGTTTTGTCATTTAAAAGTGTACCTTTCAATGTTGTTGCTTGCTTGCTTGTTTTGCGTCACAGGAGGATTAACTGGAGCGTTTGGCTTAACTTCTTTATGCTGTGCACTCATTTGTATCCTTCCAGCATGTCCCCTCTGATTCATGGTCTTACTAAAATAAGCAGTCCCTGTTGCTCCTGATTTCTGGCAATTTCACTGTATGAGCCATGGTTCTTTGTGAAACTCCTGGGATCATTCAGATAAATAGTATTTTTCTTCATATGCAGATCACTTTCTGGGGCATTAGTTATGCCTGTCTTTTTTTTTTTTTGTAGAATAGATTTTATTAACAGGTTGAGTTCCACAGAGTTATCACTTAAAGATTTCAGATGGAAAAAAGGACGAAAAATGGACTGATCTGGAGAAATTCAGGAGCAGTTAGCCCAGCTCTGGCCTCAGGAAAAGTTCTAGGAAAAATTATTAAACATTCAATTTATCAGCTGTTGAAGATGATGAAGTGATTAAAAAACCCCTATGGGTTTCTGAAGAACAAATCATGTCAAACTTATCTGATTCCTTTCTTGGGCAGGATAATAGACACAGTACATAGGGGAGATATATAATTTGACTTCTATTAAGCTTTTGACTTTTTTCTCATGATATCTTTATACACTACACAGGAAAATATGTCCAGCATGAAAATACTGCAAATAATAGAGATGAAGCCACATAAAACTAGTTGTAGTTCACTGCCAGAGTGAGAGGGCATTTGAAGTGGAGCTGAACCAGCCTATTTCTATGCAGTACTTTCTTTAAGGACTCGCGTAATGGAATGGAGGTTATGTTGCTCAAATGCACAGAGGACATCAAGCTGTTAGGCTGTATGGAAGACCAAACTGGAATTCAAAAAAGGTCTTGTTAATTTGAAAGAAAGTGCTGTATCAACAAGACCAGATTCAGCTTTTCAAAGTCCTATACCTAGTGCAGATAAGGGACAAACTGGAGTGAAAATTGGAGAATAGTAAATGCCCAGGCAGCGTGAATGGCAGGGAAAGATCTTAGACTGGACTACAGCTGCATATAGGTCAGCAAAAAATTGTTCTTGCAAAACCATGTATTTTGTAATTTAATAAGGATATGGACAAACTGGAGGTAACTCAAGGGAGAGTTTAGAAAGCATAGAATGTAAGTTTGAAGAAGTGGTTATGTTTAATATGAAGAAAATAGGCAGGATAACTATCTCAACTTGAATGAGATTTTGTACAGAGGGTGACAACTTACTGTTCTTTTATACTTGGGACAGAAGAGTAAAACATCAGTTCAATGTAGAATAAAGAAATCCCGGTTGGAGGTTAGGAAAATGTGATATAAAATGGGAACTGATCCCACAGAAGGGCTCTAAACTTCTCTGAAGGTGTTGAGGAGAAGGCTGGCCAGATGTTTGTTTGTTAAAATCACTTAACAGACCGAACTTTCTATTAGAATTTGTTAATTCTATGTTAGTGTCTTCCTTTCCAGAACAGTTATTCTTGGAAAGCTCTGATAGTTTTTTCTATATTCTGTCTGAAATCTTGCACACTTGGGGTCTTTTATCTGTGGAATGGCTGTTCCAGCTAGAACACAGGAAACGTGCTCCGGGAGATGATTTGAACTGTTTGATCCTGTATGATACTTCTTAACATTTTAGACTTACAAGCTAGGTCAAACCTCAGTGAAGCTGGAGTGAGCAACTGATGTAGCAGTGCAATGGGAGATGCCTTGTAAGCGTGAGTGACAGAAAGCCCCATCAGACTTCACCCAAAATAAAAAGATGCTCAAGGCTTTATTTATGCAGTCCAAAGGAGTTTTTGTTTCCATGTTAGCAAGTTTAAGATGGAGAGATTGTACTGAAATAGTGCATGAGAAAAACAAAGTACATCACAGAACCAGAACAAGACAAGGGATCAAAAACTAGAAGTAATTGACTTTGTGACACTGAAGAAAAAGTCTACTTTGTGTGCCCATAGGATGGACAAGGCTTGGAGCTGTGAGGCTCTAGTGTTTGATCCTGTGATCTTGGACTCAGAACTTCATACATCCTATGTAAGTAAATGTGATTTCAACTGAAAATTACTTGGTTCCATCATGATATCTTCCTCCTAATCAAAACAACAGTCAGGATACTGGATTTTGGTAAATTGCTTGAGTCAAAAATGACTGAGTGTTACAAAACCTCAGTTTAAAAGAAATACTGCTCACAGAAATAGTTTAACTGAGATCATTATTCCTCCCTCATGATGATGATAGGCATTGTCTCTTTCTTAAACAGTGTGCTCCAGACAAATAAGCAACCCACTGTCTTTTTCTCACTCTAATTGCTGTGATTTTATTCAAGTAAGGCAGAGGAGAGATGCAAACTTTTGCTTGAGGATCTAAATATGTTTATTTCCCTTCTACTTCCAACCAACAAAGAACTATGAAACTGAAATTCTTCCTATCTTGGAAAGGACTGTAATGGAAGAGTACAAGGCTCGGACAACACAAAGATATATTATGGAGGTCCATTGGAAGGCATTCACTTTCAAATTGTCATTTTCCTCTTTTTTCTTCTAATGAAAAGTAACATTCCTATAATGGAAAAAACCAATTTCTCTCTTTGATCAGGGTTCATACTCACTGTCTTCAATATCACAACTGAAAACATATTTTTAGGTGTGCTTTGTCAGAGCTCCAGTTCTAGTGCTCGGGCTTTTATAGCCATTTTATTGCAGGCAGACCAGTCTGTAACATGAACCAACACCTGCAATGGTTTTGTAGTTCAGTGAGCAAGTAGATGTTGGATTTTCTGACTGCGGGTATGTCTTTTTTTGTATATTGCATTATAGAATCAAAGCTGACACGATGCTTTGAGAAGGTGATTTTAGAGTTGCTGTTGTGTTTGAAGCCATCTGAAGACTGTCTGCCCCATATGATCTTCTGGGCATTTTTAAATGAGTGCTAAAATATTTGTGTTTTTAGCGAAGGGTAAAAGAAATCAAGTATGTTTTCTACGATAGTAACACTTGGATGGAGAACGAGTCCTGACATTAGTAAAGTGGTTGTTCTGCTCTTTCAGAAATAGCCTAGGGAATAAGAAGAAGAAAAAGCTGACCTTTTGCCAATGATAATGCATTCATGGGTCTGTTTGTACAGCTCAATAAGCAATGCCTTTATGAAATTCTTGCGTATGAGTGACACATGTCAGATGAAGCTCTTAAGGGATATCTGGCATCATATGCACAACAATTACATGTTTGATTGCACAGAATATAGTATCAAACGATGCCAGCAGCTCTCGTTAATGTCAAAAGATAAAATCAAACCCAACTCCCAAGCATCTTTTACAAACTTTCTAGAGCTGTCATTCTGTGGTATCCCGTCTTTGTCTTTGGTTCCTTTTCCCTCAAGCATAGATATTTCTTGTAGCTTCAGTCCTTTGATGTGTATTTTCAAGTTGTATAGTCAGTGTAATATAAAGTCATAAAGCTCTGAATATGGGTCCCATATGGTCAGTAAAATCTCAGGCTACTATATGTGACCTACAGTCATATTCAGATCTGGTTTCTGGGTTTCTGTTACAGCTGCCAATCACAGGAGACAGGTACTCAAGGTGGCATAAGGGAGCTATTGATGTGGTAGTATTTACAATCATGGTCTTGTCAGTGCCAACAGCAAGTATCAGCACCTGCAATTATGTGATCTACCAGCAACTTCTTTGTGATACAGTGTTTTACTTTTTAGCAAAGAGTCCATGAAGTTGCTTAAAAATATTGGAAGAGCCAGATTGTCTTACTGCTGCGTCATATATGACGATCATCGGTGTGTGAGAAAATATCTTGGAACTAGAATTAAATAAAAAAACACACATACTTTCAAAAATACAATAGGGGCTTAACGCTTCTTGATATTTTGGGGAAAGATGTGTGCATGTATCTATGCATCCATATGTCAGAGGGTAAACAAATCTCTCTATGGAGTTGCTTACATTTGCTTTCTATTTTGTGTCATCAGCATTTGCTAATTAGTTACATTTTACACAAGTGCAGAAGCATTTGTTGTGTTCCACTGTGTGTGAAATACAACCGATCTCAACCAGGCAAGGAGGGCATAGGGCATTGTGCTGGTTCGAGGAGGTGTAACAAGCCCTTGGGCTGGAAAAATCTAGAAAAGACAAAATATCCAGATAGTCCATTTGACCAAACAGGCCAAGCAATGTATTTTCTGTTACTGATTTTTAACCTTGTTTTACAGTATCACAGTCTAGCTTGTGATGGTTTCTTTCTTCTTTCCAACACTTAGAGAATTTGATGTCCCCCAGCCTTGAGGGAAAGCTTTTAAAATCAACTCCGTTATCCCACAAGGTGTGGTTTTTTGGGTCTCTGATAGTTACTTTTTCCAACAGTGAAGTTTCTGTTCAGTCCTCATTGATGGCAACCACCCAGACAACTTGTCTCCTGTCCTTCTTTGTTTCGTAGCAGTGTGACAGCAGTATCTGCTCCCAAGCCTTCAGTTAGATTGACATTCATGAGCAGAAGGTATGCATTTCACCTTCACGATGTCCTCCCCAAAATCAGCATGATGTTGTGCCATATACATAATTTATCACTTATTCCATGACAGTGAAACTACAAAAGGATGTTTCTAACATTATCCAGGGTGACAAGGGAATGATTTTTCCTATGTCACTCTTTCCGTCATGCTGCTTATCACCATGCAGACACTCTGTCCATGAAAATCACCTGACCTGTTTGATAACCTTTTATCAGAACACTGACCAGACACCAAATTAAAGGATATTTTAGAGCCCACTTTTCTGCCATCCCTCATCTCAACCCTCTAATAACTTCGGTATTACAAATGGCAGACAACCATGTAGACAAAGATGTAGAGATGACATTGCTCACTGGTAGCACATTGATTTTCAGAAGCTGAGCTGGGGAGCTTAGTCTTTGTGCCTGTTAATTCATTCATTAGCATCTCTACTGTGGTTGCCCACAGGCCTGAATATGTTCTTCATTTTTAATCCCCAGAACCTGATTGTAAGGAGCAGGACATGACCCTACTTCCTCTGAGGTCAGAAGGAAAATATTTCATTGCCCACTTCCAGGCTAGTCTTCTTCCAAAAGTAGAAAAGGGGGGTACCTTCTACACTTTGAATGATTCTCCTGATACGTGCTGTGATTTTGATACCTGTCTCTCGTTTCTGCCACTCCAGGGCTTTGCAATTCGGTTTTTCAGAGAACGGAAGTCAGTGATGCAAGTCTGGAGAGCAAGGTTAATTTATTATATGTTAAACATGTAGAATAGCCCTGGAAGAGGTAGGAATGTAAACAGAAGTTCTGTCTTCCTTGCTTTCTTAATCTGAGCTCGCAAACCAATTCCTGTTTCCTGGGAAACTACTGGGTCACAATAATTACTTAATTATTTCTGGATGGAGATAGTAGATAGGAGTGTGAATCTCCTGAGCTTACCTCAGTCCTTTCAAAGAGTTGTCATATGAAAAGCAAAAAAAAATATTAAGATTCCCTGTAAAGATTAATAACATGTATCTTATAAATATAGCTTTTGAATAAGATTTTTTTTTTTTAAATATATGTACCAGGTATACTGTTTCTGAAATTGTTAATAATACTTTTGAATGTTTTTTCTGCATTTCCTTCTGCCTCCATTTTTTTTTTCCCCTATGGTCAGCTTAACAAGCACGTGTTCTTTTGTATGACTAAAATATATAATTTTAATTCATAGAAACTGTACGGGGTTTTTTTTCTGCGCATTGCTCTTGACATGATTATGATATCACATTTCATTGGCAATTGTTGGAAGACAATTTTAAAAACTGCTTCCCTTTGACAGTGTCTCACATTTGGATGCCTATTAAATTTCTTTCTTGCTATGTCACACTGGAAACTGTTGTGTTTCACTGTAAGAGAAAGAAAAGCTAAGGTGTAGTTTGTTTTAACTGGCAAAGGTGATCAGTTTTAAGTAAGTTCAAGTACAGCCATTCAGAGGTAAGAAATTTGCACTTAACTGTGAAGTAATTGAAAAAAAAAAAGATAATAGAGCGATTATTGAGAACGCTTTGCTCAGATCGAATCAAGTGTTACTAGTCAGTTGCCAGAGAGGGTTTTGCAAATTGAGCTACATTAAATAATTGTACTGTGATTTTTGAGTACCATAGTTGCAGCACCAATCAAAATGTAGCAAATCACACTGCTGGTAAAGTAAATATATAATTATGCCCCAGTGCCTGCGAAGTGTCTGTGCTTTAACTAAGACAGTCCCAGTAAAGAGCAACAATCTTCATATTTTGGACCTCGCATAGTTTGCCTGTATTTTCTCTGATGGAGAGGAGAAAATGTCCCTGAGGTCACTTTCATTTTGTTGCATTAAGGTAAAAGCCTGTGAAAAAGGATTAAGAATGATACTTAAATTGCAAAAACATCACTGTAACGTGTATTGGAAGTGAAAATGGCTTTTTGTTCATATTGTGGTTATTGTGCCCATTAGACAGTTTATTGGTTTAAAAGAAAAAAAAGCCTATCAGTGAATTATGGTGGATATGTATGAATCGCTTCTTATTGTCTTTGCTATTATATTACGTACCATTTTACTTGGAGCATAACATTAGCATTATTTTCTTGAAAATAACATTTTCTTCAATCCTATGCCATTTTAATCAAGAAATGAAAAAAAATCATTTGTACTTTTGCTGAAAAATGCAGGTTTATTCCTTCGTGTTAACTTATTTAACCTAATTAAAGTACAAATAACTCGTTATGAAACTCTCCAGCTGCAATATCAGATATGTACAAAGACAAAATAAAAATTTATGAGGAAGACTTTTGATGGCATATGTTGGTTAGCATTTCCTCTTCCTTTTGGAAATATCGTCTACTTCATTGTGGTAGAATGACATGTTTTAAGTTAATTCATAGTTATTGTATTAAGTAGAGCACTCTGGACATTATTAGCTGAGCAAACGGGAGAACCAGAGCAGATGTGATTTTTTTTTTTCTTTTCACCGATATATCCAAGACTTTTAACTACATATCAGTTGTTCTGTGAGCATAAATTATGAGCTATTTGCTGTGCCATACAGTGGCAGGCTGTGATGTGCTTGTGGTGTGGAGTTTGTTTCATGGTAGCACTGGGACCAATTCAAATACAGCTTGAACCCAGAGGGCTGCTCTGCAAGGGAGCCAGTGAGGTCCCTTTGTGCAGGAACCAGGGCTGTGCGGGAACACAACCCAGGAGAGGCTGTTGCTAGAAGAAAGAAGCTTCCAGGGTCCAGTTCCTGGGGCTCAAAAACGCTGAGGAGGGTTTATAATTGGCAACAGGCTTGGAGGAATTGTCAAAGTACAAAGGGAAGGTGAAGGACAGGAAGCATCTGGGAGAAGCTGGTGGAAGTTGTCCCAAGGGTTGATGCAGCGTCTTGGAGGAGGACGTGGCCTTGGGCTGCTGACTTCACAGCATACTGAGGGCTCGCAGAAAGCTGGGAAAGAGGCTTGCTGGTGGTGCTTGAGAGAAGGGAGGTGGCTGGAGGCCTAGGTGAGCATGTAGAGGTGCAAAGGGGGTGGAAGTGTGAGTGGCTGAAGCCTTAGGAACCAGCCATGCCCCAGACCAGCATGCAACGCCTACGTCTCTCCATGAGCCAGTCCTTAGGGTGGTGAGTTTCTTGCAACCACACTCGGGTGGAAAGTCTTAGTCACACTCAGGCGAAAAGAACTACCCTTTAGCTCAGAACTGAAATGTAAAAGGTAAATCAGCACCGTGCATCACTTGCTCCTAAACAACGACCATCAGATGGAACTGCTCTTTTAGCAGTAGCAGGAATTGTATTAATGTGAAAGATCATTTTTTACCTGTTATTAATTATTTAGTAAGGACTGATGGAACGAACAAAAAAGATTGAGTGCAGTGAGTGCAGAACTTACAGATTTCCCTGGAAATGCTTTAATATTTGATGCAGAGATTGTCTTTATGAGCAGATGTAGGGTTGCCGCAGGTATGAACTAAACCAGCCTGAGCAAGGAGTACGGTGGTCTCCTCTGTTCCCCTAGCCTGGCGGGTTGCCCAGGGTGCCTGTGGATGCCCGCAGCACAACTCCCCCCTCCTCCTCCTCCTCTGGCATGAGCATTGCGGTTCTTCATGATCTCTTTTAGCCTCTGGAAGCAGAATTTTCCTCCATCCTGGATTTTCCTGTTTCTAATTTCACACTGTGGCTTTGCTGCCTGCTCCCCACTGATGGCACCTCAGGGCAGGCGGGAGGAAGGGGGAGAGCGCGCTGTGCCCCTGCAGCTGAGGACGTGGTGGGAACCCGTGCACGGCAGGCCCGCCCTGGCTCCCTTTTGCCCCAGATAAACCCCAGCCACAAACAAGCTGTGGAGAGGCCACACTAGTCACTAGTGGGCAGCGTGTCTGGGGAGCTGGGGCAAGAGAACCACGCCTTGAGCTGGCCTGGGGACGATGGTGGCCCTGTGACAGGGGAGAGGCAGCCACTCACAGCTCCCAGGGCATGGCTGCTCCAGCACAGGACTCCACACCTGCTTTGGGAGTGGGAAAGGAAAACTCCTGCCTTTTGGGCTGGCTGATTCCGGTGTGTCCTGCAGCCCCAGACGAAGGTAGGAGTGAAGCAGCTGTCGTTTGCCTGGGGCAGCCATTTTCGTGCAGAGCTCAGTGCGCAGTGGCCATTTACCTGGGGCAGGTGTTTGCCTGAGATCCCCCCCACATGGCGGCCATTTGCCCCAGACAGGTGTTTGTTTGCCTGAGGCGCCCCATGTGCGATGGCCCAGAGCTGCGTGCCTGAGGCACCCCATGGGAGGCAGCTGTTTTCCTGAGGTGGCTGCTGTGCTGGTTTTAATGCCTGAGGGGACGGTGTGTCCTGTAGGCTGTGACTTGGGGGTAGGGAGAGGGGAAGAGTGCTGCCAACACCTGGTGACAGGCAAGAGGAACTGGTGATGGCCAAGAGACGAATGGTCCAATAAGGTGCGATGCCTCCTGTAATAATTAATGGCTAAACTCTTGAAATGTAGCAGGTGTTGCAACCACGTAAAAGGGAACTAAGCTCATGGTTGCAAGAAGATGGGTCTTATAATCTAAGGCCTGTAACAATAAGTGATAAGAAAACCATTCCATTGTGCTTCATATGGTCAACCTAATGAGTCAGGTTTCTAGTCGTTAAAACTATTTGGCAACTCCAAGGCCAGAAAATGGATAAGATGAGAAGACCATCCTTGAAGCTACCAACTTAAACCAATACTATTGTAAACTTTCAATGAGCAGAACTGGCATCTAGTGTCTTTCAACAGGAACATTCCAGAACAACTAGGCCTTAAAAATGACTAATAATTGTATATTGCCAACTTGACAGGAGAACTTAAGACTTGTGTACCCTCAGCTGCACTTGCCTTCATTGTAATACTAAAATTCATGCCCATAAGTAAAAAAGACCCTGGCCTAGGGTGAATCTGGCCCTTAAAGTGTATGCAGTAGTGGAATTATAGAATCAGCAATATTACAATTGTATGTAAATTACTAACCAATCACCATAAAGCAGGTAGATTCAAGGAATTACTAATTCTGCTAATCTTGTATAAATATAGAACAGAGAATACGGTATGGGATGCACGTTAGGAGGAACTACCTGCAATGCACCTGATGCCGCAATAAAGAATGCCTGCTTTCTAAAACTCCAAAACAAGTCTTAGAGAGTTTTCTTCTCTGTGTCGATATGGTAACAGGGGCAGCTCCATGCTGCTCTCTGACCTGTTGTACACACAAGCACAGGGCTGCCCACAGGGAATGGCTGTCAGGAAGCACCAACTTGGACTGAGTGATCTTGTATCATCCCAGGGAAAGCATGAAGCTTCATGAAGAAGGGCTGGGTTGGCAACTGTTCTTCTTGGACCTGGAGGTCTGTCTCTGCAAAAAACCCAACATTGTGTTGTTCCAGTCCAATTCTACCACAAACAGAATTCTCCTGAGGTACTGAATGCTGCACAGAGAAGCAATGCTGTTTGCTGTGTAATACAATTAGAGGTGATATTAGAAGAGTGTGTTTCACCAGAGACTTCCTGGCTAAGCTGTCTTTGCACTGTTAACACTTTACTCAACGTGAAAAGGCTGGCACGGTTTCGCTCAATTACTGAAGAGGAATGCAGTGTGGAGATGATGAAGTCTGAAGAGGTGGCTGGTGAAGCCTGTCTGGCAGAGAGAGATAATGCGCAGGAGAACTTTCAGAAAAATGTACCTTTTTTAATTATTTCAGGGCATGATTTAGCTAAGCACCCAAAAAATGGAGGCAATTATAAACTTTTTTCTTAAGTACTTTAAAGCAATTTTGTGTTTTTTCTAACAGGTTTGTGCTTAATTTGACAAGTTAGACTTGAATCAAGATGATTCCCAGAGTGAGAAAGGAGTGAGGACTACCTTATAATAGTAAAATAATGGCAACATTTTAAAAGGAGAACAAAGTAAAGCAGTTTAGAATAAAAAGCATAAAATCAAACACAACTTAAGAACAAACACTATTCTATAGTAACACAGCTTTAAACCCCCACTAACTACAGTCTGGAAGTACTGCTTTTTAGAAATGAATCTTGTGTTTCTTTGTCTTCATGTGCTGCCATTTTGCTGAATGGAGATCCTGTTTCTTGTGACATTTGCCTGTGGTTTAATCTGAATTTCAATCACGCACACACCAACAAAAACTTGTAAATAAATAACTGTGCATCCTTATTTCTGATCTCTTTAAGAACTTGGATCAGGCAGCGTGAAAACCCTTTGAATGCACAAGGAGGGAAGAAATCACTGAGGAGTGCAGACAGAATGAGTTATGAGGCTCAAGTAAATAAGGTAGTGGAGGAAGGAAGAAGAAAGGCACGCATCCAGAAGGCCTTTGCAAGTCTGGAAAGTGGTGATCAAGAAGAAGATGGGAATAGATAACAGTATAAGCAGAAAGACAATGACCAGACTAGTGAAGAAAAGGGCAGGTGAGGCATGATGTGAAGAGTAGCAGTGTCGCAGGAGAATCAACCTCTCTACTGGTGCACTAGTGAGGTGAATGTGAGTGTAGTATGCTTGCGGCTTCATGAATACTATTAAAAAGCCAAGTGTAGTGTCAAACACAGAGCCTTCACTTCTTTGCTTGGCACCGTATTTATTGTTTATTTGTTGAAGGGTTTGCCTCCGTTTTCTAAGATTGCTTCCCCCTGTGACTGGTCTGGTCTGAATTTGCTTGTACGTGGGCCTGTTGAAGACTTTTTCCCCAAAAGGACCATAGCACAATGGTTCTTGGCTGCTTGGTTATTTGGCACCACTGGTATGTAGACTATCAACTTTCCAGCTGGGTGCTTTGGCTATATTTACTTGTGAGCAACATGAAAGAGTAACCGATTGCTGGATTTTTAAACATTGGTGAAATCTGAGAGCTCTTTGCAGTGCAAGGGCTGCCTTGCTACTAGTTTCCTAGTGAGAGAGATAGCAGAACTCTCACTGCGGTGGGGGAAGAAGGTGCCCTCCTGCTCCTTCGGGAATACGTTAGTGTTCTCAGCTGGCAGTGCACTTTCACTTATGGTGGGACCTGCCTCCTCCAGCTCCCAGGGAGAAGTCTAAAATGCAGTAACCACATGAATAATTCAGTAGATAACATGGGCTGAAAAGAAGGCAGGAAATAAACTCATGTTTTCTCTTCGAGACACAGTCTTGTCGAATACTTGGGCATTTTCATGTGAACTTGGTGAGATGTTCAGAACACTTCTCAGCCAGCTGCTGGTTTTGTGTATCTGGGAAACGTCTCTCTCTGGATTTACCTAACCTTGTGGATGTCTCTGGGAGGGAGAAAAAAAAAAATCATATAATTGAACTTTCTTTTATAACAATAGTTATTGCAAATGCTGTGTTGAAAAGAGGCATTTCTTCCACTACAACAAGCTCTCAAGTCAAGTTCTGTTATCCAAGTTCATAACAGTATTAGTTCTGGTTTATTGATGTGCATTTGTGGGGAAAAAATAAGGCAGAAGAATAAGAATTTTGTGATGATTGACTAATCTGAGACAGCTTTGGTCTTGGTGATTATAAAAGGGAATATTCAGAGAAGGAATATGCAAAACTTGACATTTGTTTTTGATTAAAGGAAAGTGAGGGTAGGGAGATGTATTGGCAATATAAACCAGAGTATGTTGTAAGAGTGTGATTATTATTCATTTTTAAAATTTCACACACTTCACCTGTGATACGTATTTTGAAGGAGCTTAATGTGAACTTGCTGTCTCAGAAGAGCAGATAGGTTTTCTGAGCAAAGCTGTGGGGAGTAGATCTAGCTGTGTATTGGTGGTTTGGAGAGTACGCTGGGAAACTCTGTGGCAGTGGAGTTAAGGGGAGGAAGATTTTACCTAGTTAAACCCCAGTTTCAGATGGCAGTTTTTCCTACTGCCCACGGGATCCATTGTAGAGACGACATAAATGAGGAAGTTGCCATTGCTGGCTGTAAACTCGTGAAATCGCCTCTCATGGCAGGGTTAGATCAACTTTCCAGCCTCCTGGAAATACAGGCCATGGTTTCGCCTTGTGATCCTGCATCACATTTGAGAAAGGCATCACTATCAGAAAAGCATCCAATGATTTGAAGATATTAGGAACAGGGAACCTGTCGTTTCTTATTTCAGTAGTTTATCATTCTTACTAACTCATTTGTTTGTTTGTTCTGCTACTGGGTCTTGTTAGACTTATTCTACCAGACTTAAGAGGTATTATATTTTTTTAAAATAGATGTTATCAAGGCAGCTTTTTTTGTTTTTATAATTTTATTATTTTATGCAGGGATGTAGTATTTCCCTCCAAACTGTAAATGCTGTATTGTCAATGGGACTGACTTCTGTTGGATCATGATTTCCTCTATTTTTTTTTCTGTTTCTTTTTTTTCTTGTTTTCAGCACTCATGTCCCCTAGCTTTTAATCCATTAACTAGATACATTAGGGCTTTAAAAACCGTATGGATTTCTGAGTATGTTGCATTTTTGCTTTTGTCTGTATCAACCAAACTTGTAATCCCATCAAAGTATGAAACATCTTTTGACTCTGCAGGAGCTGCGCATGGAAAACAGGCTACAGAGACATTTGGAACAGCTGTTTTGTTTGAGAATTAAAACGTTGTGGAATAATGTAAGTAAAACAAAATTTAAACATTTTCAGCCCTTTAATGTTTCCAGGTATCTGTGCAGGTTCATGTTGGCATCTTTTCTACATGTACTGTGCATGTAGTTTATGGAAATTTGCATGACTTTTTTTCCAACTTCACAAGTTTAGGCCTTTTGGTAGAAATGTTATTCACAGCTTGGGATAAGAGCCGTATGTGGCACCAGCTTCACCTGTTTTCAGGAAATTTGTTTCTCCTGCAACATGTGACAAGCTTGCATTTTTAACAAAATGGGCGCTGTTTGACTACTTTGCTGTTTCATTCCTCATGATGATAAACAAATTTACGTTCTAATTTTTCTTCTTCGCAAATTTTTTTCCTTACTCATTAAGCACCCGAAGGCTCAAGCTGACCTGAATTTGCATTTTACTTTCTTGTTCATAAGTCTTTTCTTTACAGGTATTGAAAAAAAATTGAGGATGTCTTTCATGAAAAAAGTTAGCTAGTTGCAGGTTTAAGTCCACATATATAAAACCCCCTAACTAAACAAAAAACCCCCACCTACTATATCCTGCCACACAATGGAATTCCAGCATGGGAGACTGATAGCATAGTCATCAGGTAGCTTTTTCTCTTGCCACCATAATTATTTGATATTAAAGTAAAATAATATGATTTTTTCCCAAGTCTCCTGTCCCTATTGTTCGCTCAGCAATTAGTGGAGGCTTCAGGCTTCAGAAAAAAAATTGTATGTGAAAAGCATGCACAGAATATACAAGCGTGATGTCAGAGAGCAATGACTTGGTTGTTTCCTCTGCATGTCTTTGTTCATACGATTTATTCACTGTGATTTGTTTATCACTAGCGGATTTTTTCCTTGCTTGTATTTGACTTGTTTTCCTTTGTGCAATGGTAAGTAGCTTGAATGTCGCCATTGGTAGTTCTGTTGCCTACTGAATATTTTCTTCTGAGATGCAAGTCTGCTTCAGCTGTGTAGCGATCAAAGAAGCATGTGATCCTGTCCTCATTGTGCAGAGGAAAATATTTATTTCCATTTCTTCTGCCATGTCTGTCCAGGGCGTGGGTAACTTCCATGGAAATTACGTCGTTTGTGGGCACGCTACAGGTTCAGCATCAGTGTAGCGCAAACTAAAAGCAAAATGGGAAAAGGAATTAGTATGCAAGGTGATCATCTGTGATGTATATAAACAGAATAGTTTTTATTGCTTCTTTATAAAAGTCTTCTGCTAGAAAACTAAAAATCATACAGAGAATGTGCACTAATTCTGTCAGCGGCAGAAAGTTTTCACCTTGTGATACTAGAAATAATGTCAAGAAATGGCCACTTCCAAGCCCTATAAAATACTCTTTCTCCTTTATCATGAAGTCTCTAATTGTGATATGAAGGAGCAAATATTTAGCCTTAAAAATAACGATATGCATTTCTGATCTACCAGAAGGGAATGAGAGAAGAATAAGACATGTAGGTAAATGCTAGTACTTACTTGAGCACAAAATCAGCCACAGAAGGTGTAAACATAATCCTAGATTCAAACCGCTACATTTCTTACCCAGACCTGCACTTCAGCACATACTTACTTCTAAATATTTACATAGTTCTGCTGAGATCCATGAGGAATATTCATGAACTTAAAGACAGAGCAACGACCTAAATGCTTTGTTAATTCAAAGATAGGATGCTTTTAACTTTGCAGGATTGAGTGTTTCTTCCTTTCTGTGAGTTTTTAAAGACTATTTTATTCTTATTCAGCTGTCACAGTGTAGACTTTGGTGATCTTTCATGGGACTCTTTTTTTATGCATATGTTTTATTAGAATAACCCCCCGAAATGATTATGATTTTCCATGTGTGTTGTCACCTGACTTTCCACACAGAGACAAGCACCGGGTCATTGTTTGCGTGCACATTAACTCTGTAATCTGCTTGCAACCACTGAACTTTCTTAATGCATTGTAGTCTAATCCTGTGGTGCACTTCGTGACAGCACTGTAGGTACAGTTGTGTCTCAGTGACTGCCTGACCTTGCAGGCTCAAGCTTCTTTTGCGCAGACCACCCAAGCTGTATTTATTTTCCTTTCAGTGTTGATGATGTAGCAATTGTAGATATGTTGTAGTAGGTGTGATAGAGCTGTCATTTATACTAAACGTGGCAGGTGGCAGACTGATGGTGTGCTAAATGATATTTCAGTATGGCAAAATATGGTATTAGCCAGAAGTATCTCAGCTTTGAATGCCATGTTAACACACGTTGCTTCTGGTGGCCAAGAAAGCTCTCTCAGAGTCCTCTGGACCTGACACTGCTGCACGTGTATACACCAAGATAAAAGGGAGTCCTAAGGACCCTAACATTTTACCCAGAAGCTGTATATCATTATCTCACTGAGATATTTCTTTCTGTAGCAGTTTTTTGTTTGTTTGTTTTACCTTTGCAATGTCACAATGCAAAGAGAGGAGTGGAAGTGAGGGGAAAGGAAGGACTGGTCTTCCCATTTTACAAGAATGAGATGTGAAAAAATAAGCCCAAAACTGGCTGTTGTAGATGTGAGAATCGAAGTCTTGAGTCAAAAGTTGTGATCTTGGCCACTGCCAGGACTGTTGTGTAGAAGAGTACATGCCTTTCCTGTCACACCACTGGAAGGGGTTTAATCGAAGCCACCTGCACGCACAGGTCTGTGCCTTCCTCAGCTCTAATGAAACACTGCATTTGATCGCTTCCTTGTGGAGCCCTGCTAGGTCAGACTACGGGAGAATTGCACCTGACAAGAATAAATGGTATAGAAATAACTCTTAATCTACACAATGGCACAGAAGGTGAGTGCTTTCCACAAAATAGTTCAGAATTTCTGTGGTAAAGTTGGTAAAAGAATGAAACTTGCTATAATGATTTAGAGTAGTCCAAAAATCTGCAAAATACAGCACTTCCTTTTAATCTCTATGGCTTTTTCCATAAAGATTTGCTTTCTTAACTGCTTTTTTAGGTATTAGTGGATAATCTAAAAATCAGAGACTGGGCAGACGTGAGAATGTACTGTCTTAAATAGTTGGCAGCTAATGAAATCTATGGGAAAAACATCTCAGATACAGGAGACTATCTCAGAATGGATAAGGAAGTAAATTCATTGTTTTCATGGGTTAAGGGTCCAGTGCCGGCTATGGAGGTGGTCTGATCCATCTGCTTTCAGTTCTGTTTAGCAACAATGGGCGTGAAGGAAATCTGGTGATTTAAGACAAACATCTGTGTTAATTGTGTGTCATTGAGTTTGATGAATACATTTGAGGAGCAAAGCAATAAAAGGTTTCAGGGTTTGGACGAAGCAATGACATTGGGACTTCCAGAATGGATGTCAGACCGGTTGTCTGTGTGTGCAGTACCTGTTTCAGAGTTGACAATGTCAATGTTTTATAACGCTGATTCTTACTAGCATAAAAGAGATGTATATAGCATAGGTGATCCTTGTATTGCTTCCTTGTAAAGGATTTCAGAAAGCTTGTGAAATGCTACAGACTGCAATTTAGAAAATGTTTTGAGTCAAAAGTTCTAAGGCTTGTTTTGACCACTATAACAAACATGTTATTTCAGGTAAGATGAATTAAGCTGAAGAAAAGGAAGAAAACAGAACACACCGTGAGCTGTCGTGTATTGTTGGTGCTTCAGTGTAACTCTTTTCAGGCGGTGCAGGTGTATCAGCCAAAGACCAGCTAGCAAAAGAATACAGACCCCTGTGGATCTAGACTTGTACTTGGAAATGGAGAACTTGCTTTTGAGGATCAGTTGTTTTTCCTTTCAACTTCTTTAAAATTCAGAATGTTTTGTGATTATCTGACATGAATATTTTAAAGCAATTCTAAGAAGAAATACAAAGTCATGAGTAATGTCCCAGCATGTGCTTAACTTAGCATATGGTTTATGTTTCCGTGTGATTTCTTTATTAGCTTATGAAGGAAGGCAGTGGTACTTCTGTGCGTATACAATTCAGGAGGTTTATATTCTGTCTTTTTGAAGCTGAAGCATAGAACAGTGTGCTTAGTAGTCTCTTCCTGTATAGTTGACAGGTCTGCTCCCTTTGGGTTTTTTTGTTGTTGCTGTTATTTTATTTTTTTCTGTATTCAACAAGTCAGTGAAAATTGAAATAGGCCATAGTGAGCCAAACAATAAAACATACATGGACATTTATTGATAGTGGTTCCTGTACTCTACTCGGTCATAAAGATAATAGAAATGCTTCACAGTAGAACCTGAAGATTTTTTTTCTGACCCTTTACCATTTAGGAATTATCTTTCCCATTTCTCTGTAGGTTTCATATTACTTTCCCCCCCCTTTTTTTTTTGGTACATAACATAATACCCTTTATGTGTATAATAGAGATTTGTGACAGTTTCATATATAGTGAAACCTTTCCACGGGGAAATGATTTAGTATAATGGTTTTTCATGTTATTAGGATCAAAACTGAACATATACTTTTGATCTACTTTGTAACTAGCCCCATGAAAAGAATTCTTCCTAAAATGCCAAAACCCTTTGTTGTAAGTGCTGTATTTTCTTACTACTTTCATTTTCACTGCAGATTTTTCATTGGAAAGGGGAGCTAAAGAATTCTATTACTTATAGCATCTTTGCAGTGGGTAACTTTGAGCTTTGTCTAAAGGACTTGCGTAAGATGTACCAAATAGGGAGAGTAAATAGAGGAAAGAAAGTCCAAGGGGGTGAGCGTGTTGATACCCAAAGCTGTGCCAGGGTGGGCTGACTGTCCAACTCCGGTTGTCTGGGTTGTGCAGTGAAAACACCATGAGCGTAGTGTTGTCTGTGTCAGGTCAGACTGACTTCACTGAGGCCACGTGTAGCTTACAAGGTCCTGCTGCGCTTCAGACAAGATTAGAGCATAGTGTCAAAAAAGGTAAATTTCTGCGAACTATTATCACAAATGCTTTCACTTTATGCTCTTATTTTCTGCTATATTGCCTGCAATCTCGAAAAGATCCTGAAGGAGAAAGATCTTTCCTGATGATGTCCAAGTTAGTGCAAAGTACCATTTTAATGGAAGACCGCAATACCCCCAACAACTTGGTTTTGCCACTGTGGTTTTATTTCTTGCTGGATTTGAAGTCTGCAAAAAGTTTAACGTATTTGACCCTTTGTTGTGCATCACTTGAATAAATGAAAGTTGTAATTCACACAACAACCCTCAAAGGATCAATTCTAGCAGGTAAATGATAGAATGAATTGGATGAAAATTCAGGCTCTGTTTTCTTTTTCCAGTGGTCTTCAGGAAATGAAGCAGTTGCTGAGGGGGTCTGGCTAGGGTTTTTTTGGTCTTTTCCCCATATTGCTCCCCCTCTTAACTCCTCTGCAAATGTAGGTATTTCTTCTCCACTTGAGGTGTCTCACTTTCCTTTTGGCAATGGGGAGTGCTTGTCATTTTTACCATTTAGCTGCTTTACTTCAGGTAAAAAACAGTGAGGACAGTGAGGAGCTTATTTAGTCCTTTCCAGGCATCTGCTCTTGAGGTAGCAGAATTGTTTATTACTATTTTCTTGGAGCATAGAGTTAGGGAGAACTACACCTGGATTTGTGCATAATTGGAGACCTGTGAAGGGACCCAGGGCCTTGAGGAACCTGGAGACAATAATGCCTTGTTGTCCTAATGGAGTGTTAGCTCTGCCCTTGTACCTGAGGCTGGCTAACAGCAAGACAGCTGAAGCATGCTCTTAGTGGCAGCATGAAACGAATTCTGCAGAGAAACAAACTTGGAACAGAAACAAATGGGTTGACAGCAGTGTGCAAGTCTGTTATGACTTTTTAAAGGTGCATGGAACAGTGGAAAGTAGCCGATTGTAAACGCAGGAGTATATGTTGTTTAGGGTTTAAATTGTGATGTGCCTCCCCCTCCCCAGCATGCCGGCTCTGAATCTGCAGCCATGCACCTCTGCTGAGCCCTGCACTGGGAGCAGTGTCCCCCTCTTCCAGTGGAGAACTGGGGGCTAGCTGGGTAGCAGGCTGGTGGAGCAAACAGGAAAGTGAAGCACTGGGTGGCAGTGATTCAGCAAAGGGATGTAAGCCCTTGACAGGGCAGTCCATGCCTATAAGCGTCATCAAGGTTTTTCTAACAGAGGTGAGTTTGAAACTGGGTCACCTACCTCCATCTGACTCTCTTCTTTGTCATTTAAACCGTATTCACAGTCTCTGACGCTTGTCACTGTGTGAGTAGTCAAAACATAGTCATTAGAGGTGAGTGGTTTTAACCAGGAGAAAGAACTGGTTATTTTAGAATCATTTGAGAGACAAATTCTGCCATTTAAATTTAGCAGTCCTAAGAACTGATAAATAGTTTCTTTAGAAGAGTGGTGGGTTTTGGAAACTAAACCAACTAATCTGTATGGACCAAGGCACGCAAACTCTAATATCAATGGTGTTGAATGGCTAGGAGCTGATATGAGCAACCCCTTGCCAAAATCCAAACCTCAGAGAGAAAAACCATAGCATGAACAAGCCGAGTGATGGAGTAATATTGTGCCAAGGTATTCTTGGCCCTTGAGATGTCCTAAAAATTGCTCCTGTTTTACTGCTTTGTGATGTGCTAGAAAAATATTTCTGAGGCACGCTATAGTGCCATGTTGGCTTTGCACTTGTATTTATTTCTCTTCTACTCCAAGGTGAGATGGCTGTACTTCCCAGTCTCATTGATGCCTAAATATATATTTAATTCCATGCAAAGGTCGAATCACATGCCTGTTCACAGCATCAGAGCTCTAATACCTGTTAACTTTCTCATGCACTAACTCTACCTGCAGTGCTTCACAGAGTTAAGGCAGCCTGTGGTGAGTTAATCTCTTTCTGCCTTGGCTCTTAGTTACTAGAAGTAAAAGACAAAGGACATTTCTTCAACTGAGTTTAAAAGAGAGGACAGTAGGAGGGAGAGAGGAAAGAGAAACAACAAAGGCATTTCAAGGAGTAGAAACATTGTGCATAAGGTCACATTTGCCATCATAAAAAAAGATGCCTGTGAAAGATTTAGTATGTTGTGGTCAGGCAGAGAACTCAGGGAGGGGGAGGCAATACAATGTGAAAGAGAAAGAAAAGAAAGGAACATCCAGCAGTGAAGGTGCAGGGGAGAATTATGAAATACTAATCCGCTGATAGTCTGATGTGTGAATCTGATCTCGTTTTTTGATCTTTGAATAAAAGTGATTTTGGTGCTGGTTGTTTCGGTATGTTAAAGGAGTAAGCTTAAAGAGACGGAAATCTCCCTCCTTCCCCACTTTTCCTCCGGAAACACTGACATATCAATATGATCTCAGTATGGTTTTGGGTTTCCCTTGGGGGCCTTTATACGCTATAACCTCAGAAACAGTTTACTTGCCATGTGTGGTACATAGTAAAATTTGACACTATTCAGACATTTAGCTCTCGAATTTTATTGCAATACATCAACAACTTAAAAATTATACAGTGAAAAATGGTGAGTGGGGTTTGATTTAGAGATATTGCCAAAGAATTCCAAAGCATCATGTTAGTTGTTTCTGCTAGAGAACTTGGTTGAAGACAAGGTACATGCTTTTGTTCTCAGTGACAAAGATTTGGGGTTCTGCCTCTGGAAGTCAATCTAGATCAGAGGATGTGACCCAAAAACTTGTCAGACTTGCCTGTAATGATAAAAGAATTCCATTTCGTGCTGTTGACTTTTCATTACTCTTTGTGTCACAAAAATTGTTCACTTCAAATCTCCCATGTTCCTGAGCTGAATTAAATCGGCTGAGTTCTGGTTTGATTTGCTCTCTGTTTGCCAGATGAACATGAACTGTTGTCTTCTTTTATCCTCTGAAGGAAGTTAAAGCAGAAAAATAAGTGAATGTGCTTTTTGATAATGAGAGGGAGGAAAGTGTACATCACATTACAACAGAAAGCAATTGCTGGAAAGAGCAATTTCTCCCTGCTTCAAGAAAGAAACCTCAAAAAGAGGAAAATTTTCATTAAAGGAGAATCATCTCTGCTCTTACTTTGTCTGTCATCTTCCACTGCAGGGCTTTCATCTGTAGCCTTCCTCATTCTATTTTATTTTAAAAACATGAATTAACATATACTTAATAACATGTTATTATATGTTGAAATGAGTTGTTGGGTCAGCCACTCAGATGTAAACACTGCCTGGCTTTCAGGAAAACGTTGTTCAGTTGCTTCTCAAATGAGACTGGTGACCAAAGAAGCAATCTGTTATCTGTTGGTGAGCATATTCGTGATGTCTCAGTAGGACAGACTCACTTCACTATGGCTGACAAATTGCTCTTGACATATTGAGAGATGGTTCAAAAGCAACGACAGCTGGGAAGTGATAAGAAATTTAGAGAACACGACCTATAAAGGAAGGCTGAAGGAATGGGGTTTGTTTCTGCTAAAAAGGATTGGCAGATGAGGGAGATTGAGGAGGCAGGGGTTACATTTATCGATACGCAAGCAGTTGTTAGATATGGAAAAATAATTGCTGTGTTAGTACCAGGCTAAGGAGCAGTACATTGAACTTGTGATGCCAATTAGTTAGTTTCAGTTACAAAATAGGCACAATGCCCTAGTTTTAATGTTAGATTTGAAAGGGTAAAAGATATCTGGGGTAGTTGTATGAGCCCTTAGGAATTTTGAGGAGCATGTCATATGAGCATCTACTGATGTTAGCCACTTAGTGGTTCAGTGACTACCGTTGAAAAGGAATGAAAATATTTTTTTCTGATTTAAAAAAAAAAAAGGACACTTTCACTATGCTGTCCCCTGAAGGCTTGTGGAAAGCTAAACTCTAAGGTGGTAGCAGAGATTTCCAAATAAGCATGTCAAGACATGAAAAGTTCCCTGCCTCTCTGAGAAGTTAGGCTTCTCTGACTTTAGATATTTAAGTCCACCTTTACTCTCATGACTTTGGTCTTAAGTTTGTCCTTCTAGTCTTTAGAAGAACATTTTCCCATTTCCATGAAAGACAGAACCTACCTTACGAGATTTCCATGCATAACTTCAAACAATTTACATAGAAATGCAAGGTAAAGCTTGCAATTGCTTTACCTTGGGGGCTCACATATGGTAAACAAAATACATTAGGAGTTTGGTAGTAAAATATGAGTGTTCATGAGCTGAAATAAGGATTTTCTATCTCACTAGTAAAAGTAAAAGCTTTATTTAAATAAATAATTTTATTAATTATTACTTGGCATAAAATGGTAGCTGTAGAATGCACTGAGAATTGAAGATAACTTAGTCGGCCTGTTGTAAAGCAAATTAATATTAACAATCTGTCTATTTTTCCATGTAATTAAGCAATAATGATCAAAACTCAATGCTTTTCTTGCAGATTAACGATTAGTTTGAAAATTAATGGTGTGAGGTGAAAGCAAGGACCATTAGCCATAGTGAATTGTTAAGAATCTTGAAAGCACACTGGACTGAGTCATTCAATTTGTCTTATGATCATTTAAATAATGATTTTTCCTCTATTTAATAGAAAATAAATTGACATTCATATATGGTAAATAGTACAAGATTTTCATAGTAAGCAGCCAAATAAATAGTAGGCTCAGGTTCCACCCAGGGTCAGTGACTGTTTCTGGCACTGTTATCTAAAATCGCTACTTCTCACACTTTTCACCCCATGGATTCTAGGATTCATTACTGATACTTAGCTGTGTTGCTCTTTCTCATGAAATTACTCTCCTACTAGGTGATTAAAGCAAAACTGGCATGTGGAGTTTGCAGGATCAAGTCCCACACATTGCTGCCTTAGTGCCTGCTGAAAAAAATACATCAGCACTTTCAGTCTACTTGAGCACAGTGGGAGAGACATTTCTGAGATAATTTTAAGTGTTGCCCTTTGTTGTTAATGTTTTCAGATCAAACAGTGGACAGCAAAAAAGTTTCAGCAGAAAGTGGCAGTCTGGGCTTTTACTCCTAGGGAGCTGCAATAAAACTTACTGGATCTTTTAAAAATTGTGCTTTTCAGGTTCTGAGTTGAATCTGGCACTCGCTGCAGTCAACAGCGTAACTGTTATTGAGTTCTCTGGTGCAAAATCAAGATGAAAGCTCTTCCTTTCTCTTTTTTCTTCCTTACAATAGCACAAATCAGAAGTAATTTAGTTGAAATCAGTGGAACTACATCTTTGAGAGGTGACTCAAATCTAAGCTATTGCCAGTTCATGCTATGCTCATTCTGCCACACTTCACCATAGGAATACTCCTATTTCAATTAGACATGCTATGAGAGAAATCTTTTTCACAGAGGATTTTAAAATGGGGATAGGTATTGAGATTTTTAGAACTGTTTCCAAAATGTTTTACTTCAGTTTTAACTGTGGGAGGTAGACAAGCACCCTTTGCTCCTTCGTTTGTTGTCTGGGTAGTAACTGGATATCAGTTTTTGACAACATTTGCACTAACCTCCTTTTTTAGACATTTCTTTGCACTGACTGCAAGAGATAGCTTTAAGAACTCCATGAGAGAAAAGAACAAGGTCTGCAGACAGCTGTAGTGTGAAAGGCGCAAGTATTTAATAGAATCATAGAATGGTTTCTAATACTAAATTTCTAATATTACAAGATCTTGTTTTTTACCTAAAAACTGAACTCTATACACCTTGCTTATTTCTCCTGTGCACAGATAGATCTGTTTGCAAATGTTTGAGAAACTAAAGAGAAGTCTGCTTATCCATCTATTTCTTTAAAGCTATGATCCTCTTTGAAGATCAGAATATGTCAATAAACTCAGTCAGAATTATTTCCTGCATAACACAACCAAGCATGTTGCAAAGCCAGATAGGTGGACTGGGGGTGGTGGTGGTGGGGGTGTTTGGTGAGCGCAAAAGTCTTCCTTCTCTCCAGCCCAGAATAACACTGGGAGAGCCTCAATAGGCCCAAATTCAGAGTTCTCTGCCAAGAAATTCTGTTGCCCCTCTACTTACTTTTTTCCTTCATCTTAACTGATGTACTAGTTTCATTCTGCCAAGTGTGGCGGCTGTGGTGACTGTGCAGATCCTCACAAAAAGACAGCTGTTTTATACTCACCCTTCACTCTTGGTTACCCCATGTGTATTCTGCGTGTAATGTGGCTCCGAGGGACAAAGGTTCTGAACAGAAGAGAACATCCCGACTTCCATGTTTTGCCTGTGAGTCACTAAATTCAATCAAATGATTAAAAGGGAAGGTTAACACAGCTGCTTTTGCATGGAACACATGTACAGAAACGTGTTCACAGGCAACACCGCAGAGACTGTAGTGACTGCCTTGTAAAGGGGAACAAATCTGCTCTAGTGCTAGAGACACAAGCTGTGGAAGACAGGCCTGAGCAGCACTGGTGAGGCTGCCTGTTAAGCTGGTGGAAAAATGTGAAGGTTATTCAGTGAATCCTGGCAGAGACTGTTTCTGGGTCCTGTGAGATTTAACTTGACTTTTTGAACCCCTAAACTGTCTGCATTTTAAATACAGTTAATTAGACTCCTGTCACTCTTGGGCATAAATGCTAGGTCCAAAGGAACTTTGCATTTTTCTGTCACTGGAGCTTTCTGTAGTAACAGCTCCAGAGAATGTTATGCCATAGAAATGCTTATCTTCGCTTCCCTTCACCACCACAACTGTCATCTCTCAGCTCTCCTTGGAGTTAAATCAGAGATTCCTGCTCCTCCTGTAAAATAGGGTGACATGTTCCCTTTTAGACTCTTCTCAGCTCATGTGTGCTGCTCATTACTGAGGACAAACAGTGAAATCTACGATTTAAATACAGATGAGCTAATGTCTTCACTGCTGTGGTAGCCACTCTGTTATGGGGTGGCAGGACGCATTTCATTTTGAAAGTTCTGATTTTCTGGTGCTGTCAGTAATACAACTGCTCACCAAGATGCTCACTACATTAGGAAACAGGCAAATGTGCTTCATTCCTCATTCATTATTGTGCTATGAAATATAAAGATGAATTTATCCAGCTCCTTCAAACGTTTGCTCTTGTTGAGTCTCACAGAATTCTTTTCCCACCATTAAGTTTTACTGCAGCAGTTTCCACACCAGGAACTTCATGTAAGTTATTAAGCAGTTCTGGTTTTCCTCATCTAAAAACAAATAAAATAAAATAGTGGCTAATCCTTACCTTGTTACTCATAGTAAGTGGAATGAATGTTAGATGGCAGTGTTATGACTGGTGTGAAGGTCTAGCCTACTAGAAAGCTGTGCTGTGATTTTGACACCTAGTAAAGCTATAGAAACACCTATTAAAACTACAAAATAGGAGTATTGGAACAGGAGCAGCATGTCTACACCAAGTGTAGCAGTTGTTATTCATTTGAGCCCTCTACATTTTCTGCATTGAAATAGAAATTTGCCAGTAAACCAGCTTTCAGGCCTTGACCGTGATTACTGCTCACACGAAATTGCTGCAAAGATGTTGGCAAATACAGCACCAGGATTAAACTGTGTGGATTGTATCAGGTAAAGGGACTATTTGGCACTTATTTTTCATTTCTACTGATGATGTGCCCTTCAAACTTTTGCCTCAGGATTAAAGGAAGAGTAGTATTAAAATTACTTTTCATCACTTTTTGAATGAGGAGTAGTAAGGGTCTTTCCAAAAGCTTCAGTAAGTCTAAAGCAAATGTTTGAAAGTTCTGTAGATGAGTGCTGCAGAACTTGGTATTTTTGAAAGAGTTTGAAAATTAGGGTGCTATCTCAGGTCATTCTGCAAGTTGGAAAATCAAGGCAATTTATTCTTCCTTAATTTTACCCCTTGCCAAATATGTCCTGTTGCTATTAAATCAATGACTACAGCAAAAACTCCTTTGACTCAGGTCAAGATGAGCTTTGTGTCTAGGAATGCCAGGCTCCCAAATCTCAGGAAAAAAGCCATCTATACAAGTTGCTCATTTGTGTTGTTACAGCAAATATTAACAAACACTCAGATTTGGAACTCTTTAAAAAAAAAAAAAAAAAATTTTTTTTAATGTGTCTCATCCTTGCAAACAATTATATTAGAAATCAGAAGTATTCCTTTATACTTCCATGAGGAATTGCACACAGCCTACATACGTTTGAGTCATCTTGGGTGTTTCAGAGTTAATAATCTGCCAGGAGCTGACTTCTCAATGTTTGACTCCAGCTATCCTGACTGGAACTTGAACAATTTGAAAACAAAAAAGGGTTGATGCTGGAAATAAATGATGCAATTTGTGAGCATTTGTTTCAGATGGTTCTCTGCTTGGGAGAGGCTGCTGCTAGTGGCCAGCTCACGGCAGATGGGGATGCAGTCTGGGGAGGGAGAGGTGATGCCCAGAGTCCTTGTGCTGGCTGATGCCATGTGCTGAGATTTGCATCATCTAATTATTGCAGAACATTACAGAGTGTGACTCTTTGCTTTGCTGCCTGGAATGACACTTCAACCTCACTGGTATCTGTGCCTCTTCACAGAATTTTAAACCTGAATTATGGATGTTATTTTCAATGTTAACTTTTGTGACTGGGAGGTGCCTTGCCATCCCTCTTGACCCCTTTTTCCCCAGCAGTAAAATACAGTATTGCTTGATGAGTTTGTCTCCCTTGTTAGTTAATGGTTGCATGTTCATAAATGGTGTGTATGCTATACAAGGTCAAGTCTGGGAGAATGCCATGGCAATCAACACAGTACCCAGGGAGGAATATCAGTCAGATTTATGCCTGCATGGGAAGAAAAACTTTAGGGAATGCTATAGACAAGGCAGAAGATATTTTACAATTGGCCCTGCGTGAAACAAACCCTGCCGTGAACAGAAGTGACTTCAGTGGAGTACTGCTACAGAGCTGTCAGGGCAGAGATAGAGCCAATTCCTTCTTCCTCCATGTGCAAGATCATCCCCCAGTGCACAACCTTTTCAGGCATTAGAAGCAGCTGATGCAATCAGTGCTGTTGGCCATGGAAGTACCCCAGCTTGCTCTGTCTGAGCAGGGTATTTGCTTCTTGGACCTACTGTGTATGTAGCCCTCACACTGCTAATGTCTTTGGAGAAATGGTTGCAACATCGGCTATTTGTGCAAGAGTTGATGACAAGGGAAAGGATAGCTTTGCAAAGACCTTGAAAATGAAAACGAGGAGCATAAGTTTGTGCTACAGAAGTGAAACAAGTAGGGAAAAAGTGCAATGTGAGTCCATGACAGGTGAGAAAAAGTCTTTGCATGTATTGAACAAGAAGGGGGATGTCTCCAATACACAGACAAATATTGAATGAGTGCTTAGTTGAGAATTTGGAGTATGTGATGTTGCAAGTTGCCATCTTAGACGTGTTATGCAGGAAGAATTTCCGATGTTAAGATGTAGTCCATGTGCAAAGATGAAGAGGGATGTTTAATTTTTTGTGCATGTTCTTGATCAGAGCTGGCAAAGTCACCAGTCTCTTTTTCGGTTCCCTCCATGTAAACCAGTAAACCATATGTGTTGGGAAAGTACTGTGTGGGAAGATGCGTATTGATGCTATTCTTACTCACTCTACCAGTGCAGCAGTTTAAATCAGCCAAGGATTGGGTGCAATAGGGTGTCTATATGGAGTTTGAGGAGAATACTGCCCATTTAGACACTTTTTAGCACAGATTCTTGCTACACAGATTCTGCATTTGGAAAACTTATATTCTTGCTTAAGAGCAACTGAAATGATCCTTGGTTTTTTGAATGCAAGACATGGCTGCACATGTTAACTGTTCAGTTTTTTTTTTGAACTATCCTCATAAAGGCAGTCTTTTGTAATGCCATGCTGCAGTGTCAGCTGTTGATTGTATCCAGGGGTCAGAGATGGACAACTCTTGACTTTTCATGGAATGGGATGGTTGTGGACAAGCTACAGTTCTGCAGGCAATGTCAGTGCCTGTAACTACTGCTCTTTCCTTGAACTTAACTTTTCTCTTTTTCAGTTGAGAGTTTTCTTCTGTTTACCTTCTTTTCAAGACCATAGGTTTTCAGAAATTTTTCCTCAATGAATTAAATTGTAAGCTAGAGGGATTGTTGACGTAAAAGTCTACTAATGTGAAATTTATTGTGATCTCTGAGGGTGAACTTTGTCTGAATAGTGCTCATCAGGTGAGAAATCACTAGGTGTATTGAGTCTATCCTAAGGAAACAAAGACTCTTAAGGATAAACCTTTCTTAATAATCAGGAGATGCAACTGCAACATGTAGCCTTTTTTTATTGTGGCCATGAATCTAAACTGATCAGCAGCTGAAATGAGACCCTTGTTCCCTTGTATTGAAAGCTTGAATCAATTCTGTACACTGCTTTTTACTGCACAAGCCAGCTTTGTAATTTCTCCAGTTACTTATCTCCCTTTTCAGGTGATTCTTTATTCTTTTTTAATTCCTTCTTTTTTTAGTTCCTCTCCCCACCATGTCCACATCTCACAATACCAGAGGGTACAAGCTCAAAGAAGACATCGAGGCAAATATTGATGTGCATCTAGAAGTGCAGGATGAAATCCTGAAGCTTTTCACCCTCTTCTTGCTTGGATAACTCTTCAATTAATTTTCTGAAGTTATCTAACTCAAGGTGTAGTCCTGAAGCATTACAGCATGAAGTCATTAGTCATGAACGGAATCCTGACATCCTTCTTTCATGGTGCAGACAAGAAAGCTTCTTCTTGCTTAGAGAGCTGGAAGCTGCACTGACATTGTCAAAAACAGACTGGTGTTTGTGCAACAAGGGGCAGTGTACCATTGCTTTATTCCTCACAAGTGCCCTAAAACCTGGTAAGACCCTTCTGTGGTGTTTATCTCTGTTTTCTTAGGAGTGAAAAAGGAGAGATTTGGTAGGTTTAGTTGTTCTGGAATGCTGCCAAAGAATAGTGCAGGTTCTCTTCTGAACAAAACATATAGCCAAGGGTCTTAATGTTGCCTCTGAAATGAGTGTTGCAGGGTCACCCTGGCCCTGCTGATGTGGTGGAACAGTATGTCTTTTATACTGCCTTTCAGGAACTATCAACCAGTGTCATGGTGGAGACGGCTCAAATGAGTGCAGAGATCTAATACAGGCACCCTGTGCTGTGTATACTCTGGACTGTAGTGCAGACTCAAAGTGCACTCATTGCCTATGGTGTGTCTTAGAGCTTTCTTGGGCATTCTTTGCCCCAGAACTACTCTCTTCATCACTTTTTGCATTTTTCTTTCCTTCCCTTCCCTGTTTGGATCTCAGAAATGCTTACATCACATAGATCTATAAACCCACTTTGTGGTTTCTAAGTGCTTTGACTTTCTGTTATGGCCCATTTCCCAAAGCTGGCTTCTGCAACCACTGCGCATGCTGTGTTACAAGACAAGTAGATATTTTTTGAGACTGGTTGCAGAACCGAGGCTCCCTTTCCTATATAGATAAATCAATGTGTTTGCTATTTTTTTTTTTTTTTTTTTTTAAGGGGGGGGTGAAATGG
>WEIS01087946.1:0-10181 GCA_013389965.1 Todus mexicanus | reverse complement strand
ACTCCGCATAATAGCAGCTGTGAAAGTTACAAGGAGAAAACTCTTCTGTAGCCCCTATAATCTGCAAATTAAAGTCATCACCTTGACTGTGTATCAGAGCTCTGAAATCTAAATCAATAGGTTGCTTCCCCTTAAAAATAGATGGTGCGTACTATTATCCGTGACACTGTTTATATATCTGCATGTACTTAAAAATCTTCCATGTTTGTGGAGCATTCAGCTAAAAGCACATACTATTTCTCTGGTGTAAATTGCTGAGGTTTTCATTTTGTGGGAGTTTTTTTTCTGTGTCCACACTGCTTTTGGATCCTTGTTTTTACCTGACTGGCCTGTGCTGACCCTGGAACTCATTTGATCCTCCCATTAGCTAGACCACGGTGTACACAAACTACTCACTTCTTATAGAGGTAGCTTTCTGCTAGTAAATTACCCTCATGTAGTTTGCCAGTGTCAGCAGAGGTGATGCAGAGGCCTGTAGATGCCCATGGGCAGGAGCAGGAAAGAGCGTTACAGCATGGCTAAATGGACACAACAGCTTAAACTTAAGCTGTTGTGAAGCCTCAGCCCTTGTCCGCCGTGTTAAATTTGTTAGGAATCTTGGAGGAGGGAGAATTCTTGTTCTCTTGGCTGGAGAAAGCAGTTGCAGGGGGGCATGTGAAAATAAAAAATAGGAAGCAAAAATAAAATCAAAGCAATGCAGAGTTATTTCAGTGTCCAAATAAAGTTTGGCTCAGCTTTAGGGTGAAGGTTCAGTTCTGATTCTATCTGCAGTAGTTTCCTTTCATTAAATTATCTAGTGGTCTCATACACTTAGTCATAGATACACAGACTTTTTGTTTTAACAGTGTTTGAGAGGCTTGATTCCATTATTCTTCCAGATCTACAGACAAGAATCTTGTGGCAGGGGAGGGGAAGAGTTTTAAATGTTTATTGAGCAAAAAGGTTTTATATATATAAGCCTTCTGCTAATTTTTGTATCTTTTAGTGCTAAAAGGTGAATAGCTAGCCCATCACTTCTATTGTATCAAGAGATTTTATTTTTTTTCCCTAACCTGAAGCAATGTGAATTTCCATTTAAGGAAGAATCTCTGCAGGAGCCAGCGGTATTTACTAACTGCGCCTGTGAAAACATTCCTTTTCACCCTCAGATGCTCACTCAGCCTTCTGTTTTCCAAGTGACATTATTACAGGCTTTAGCTTGTAGTCTGAGAAATTAAAAGCATGTTTTAATAATGTGAACAGCAGAATCCTCAGTCAAAATGACTCCTCGGATAGTTCCTCGCTTGTGTTCCGCTGACTTGGATCAGAGTGCAAGTGCAGCAGTGAGTGGGGGATTTAGTTTGTTAGTTCGGGGGATTTTTTTTGTATTCCCTCCCTCCATTACAACACGAATACCCCTACTGGAGCATCAGTTTCACTGTAAAAGCTTTGTTGTTTTTTTTTTGTCATTAAGATTCTTAAAACCGGATTGTTTTCTTGATTTAAAGTACCGTTAGGCTGTGATAGGTTATTGCGTGAGATTAATTGAGCTCTGAATCCCGACTCCAGTGTTGTCAGCTCATGCTAATTCCTCGCCTTGTCCTCTTTGGTCAGAGTGAAAGCCTGTCGGGTTGGACACATGAATGGCTCAGAGCTGCTCCATGGTAACGGTGTGAATGCTCCTACCCTGCGGTACCTACAGAATATGTAAAATTGTTTACCTTTCTTTCACTGAGGGATGGCAAAGCTTCAGTTACCTTGTGTTTGTCACAGTTTGGTCTACAGAAAACAACGCTGTGAACACTTATAGTGGAGGAGACGATGCATTTTAATTTGTGTATCAGTCTTACCTTTAAGCTCGTGCTCTCTTTACACTCATCAGAAAACCGGGGGGAGGGGTGTCATAGCCCTTTTATTCTGTGCCTCAGCAAGGGAGACCCTTGCCAGTGCCTTGGCTTTGCAGCACAGAGCAGATTCATGTCAGCATGTACAGAGTTTCCTGAGCATCTTTAATGGGCAGATTTCTGAGTACTTCAGAAAAGAGGACTTTACCTATTACACCTATTTTACAGTTGAGAAATGCATGTTATAGTTGATGTTATGAAACAAGATAAAAAAACGCCTTAGGGGCTGAAATCTTAAATGATTTGGTTGAGCTGTCTGACCTGAAAAGGTGTATTTGTTGACGTGCAGAGAACGTTTTGATTCCTGAAGACCTGGTCAAGGCTTGTACTATATAGCTAAAAAAACCCCAAACAGTCACTCAACAATTAAAAAACCACTAATGGAAAGTTGCCCTTTTTGTACAGCCTTCTCCTTCAGTTGCAAACATAAGCTTTTATTCATTCAACATTTCCCCAGCTTTATTCTGGTTTGATTTGTTGTAGAAATACCATCACTCCTTTATGCAATGAGTTACTGTAGTATAAGGTTCCAACGAGTGCTGTTGTTTTGAACCAGCTGTATGACATGACTCATTCTTCCCGGTACAAACCTATACTGCATTTCCTCACACCTAGATTGATTTGGTTTTGTGTCTATGCATGTTCTTCTCTCTTCTGAGGTCACCATATTCAAATGCTGCTTTTGTACTAAGATACGTGAACCTGCTAGTACTGTTTTGTGGGCTTGAAGTGTACGCATGAAATGCTCTAGAGTGGCAAAGTGATGCCTGTCTTCATGTTTGCACCATGAAGTCTTAGTTTTCCTTATCTTCTGGGAGTGGAGTATGTCCAGCTCTGTCTTAGACCTGGTAACCAAAATGTGAAGATGTTACGTGAGTGCTGCAGGAGAAACGAGGCAGCTCACTCTGACAGTGGCAGAAAGACCACAGAAAAAGTATAACGCGCTCAGACCGATAGAAACAGATGTGTCCTCTGCTTGCTTGCTTATTTTTGCTGCTGTAATCTCAGTTTACTGGAGTGGCTCCCTCTCACCAGGCATCAGCTACACGTTCTTTCTATAGTCCATTCCCACAGCTCTTCCTGTCTCCCACGCTTTCTCCTCCTCACTCCTAAGTCAGTACTATAGTTCCCTCAGTTCCTTGGGGAGCCTTTGAATGGGAAGAGTCAGGCACCTGCTGAGCTGGTTCAGGGCTGCACGCAGCGCTGACTGCTCAGGTGGAAGGGAAACTGCCCGCTTTGTCTCGCCCATGAATTACTGTGGCAGCTCATTTGCATCTTTCACTTTTAGCAAAGTTGAATTAAGAAAATCAATCCACTTGGGCAGCTTTCATATCTTGAACATACTAATCTATTGTTAAATGTTACTTGTTACTGGCCTGAACACACCACCGGGCCTCCTCTTCCCCCTCCCCCGCCCTGTAGTTGGTGACTTCCAAAAAATATGGGAACAAAAGAGCTGTGATTTCCGAATACAGTTTCCATAAGAAGCAGAGGTACAGAAGACTTTCATACTGTTCAGACATGGGATTACACTGTGAGAACCTGGACCTGATTTCCACCAGGAGCCTTGGACATTGACACGAGCATTTCTAAAAAAACCCAAACAAACTGTTGGCAAAGCCCCTGGGGAGGAGGTCTTCCTTCCAAATGCTGAGCTGAAGAGTGATCTCAGAAGTCTAGGTTGGGAAACATCTTCACACCATTGTCACTAGGATTAATTTGTAGGTATAAGATGTTTTCCCAAAAAGTGATTGCAGTACTGACTGCAGCAGCAACTTTGAACCTTTTTGATCTTAGCTGGGTGTTGCCATCCTGGTGGGCTTGAGTACTACAGATGCACTTTGCCTTCTGGCACGGCTTCGATCACTACTATCTGTTCCTGACATCAGTGCGAGGGCTTCCAAAGTGCTTATTTATTGCCTTGGCAGTCAGATTCAACGGGTTTTATCCAGATATGTGCCTAGCCTGTTTAAGGTGCGTTTTCAGTGCTTCCTCTCCCTTTCTGCCCCACAGTTGAGTGTAGAGTCCATATCTGTCCAGTTAGAACAGCCATTTCTATCAGGAGTCAAAGAAACAGCCAGGAGATCAGAAAACCTGGTGGATCTTTTTATCAGCTTTTCTCTGGTTACGTAAGGTCCCACTCCCAAATGAGAAATGCAGTATGATTCTCAAAAAAGCATTGTGCCCAAGTTTTCTTTTTCCCTTGGAATTGTTTCGGAATCTACTATCGTGGCTTGTCCGTGCTCACTTGGTTGTCAGCAGCCTCTTTGGCTTTGTTTGGTTTGGCCAATCCCACACCGACTGTGTGTAAACACTGAATGAGATTCAGTTGGGGAGAAAAAGCAAAATGACAATTAGTGCGTTAAGCAAGAGAGCAGAAACCTATGAAGGCACTGGACTGCGTTTAAAAAAAGAATACTTAAAAAAATAATAAAATGCAACTCGATAATTAGACAACAAATTTCTACAAGCTGCATGTTTCAGAGGATAGGGTAGTTAGAAGTACGGTACATTGATTAACCTGTTTGATCTCCTCTCAGAACATTCCTCAAATACTGATCTCATCTTTATTTCTTCTTGGAAGTACCAGAGATGTACTGAGGAAGAAAACGGGAGTTAGATGCCTTTTATATCACAGTCACATTAAAAGGAATGCTTCTGTTTAGAGAATAGTGTGCTAATCTTCTCTAAGGTTTGTTCTCTCACTGTTCTTCTGGTTTTAAAGAGGAGGGTACTTAGTCGGTATGGTCTTTATCTACATGACAATGCGTGTCTCTCTCATTTGGAACTGTTTCTATTTGCTTAGTTTTGGCAGAAGTACGTGGTAATGGAAGTCAAAACGATGGAGGTAACAGGCATTTTAACTCCATTATCTAACTTCTTTGAGCGGCTTCTGTCCAGCCATTGCTCTCAGTGGGTAAACTGCTCCCATTTCAGATAGTTTACAGTCTCTCTAATACCAGTATCTCCCAGATTACTATATAATACAGAAGCAGGTTTATAGGAAAAATAGTGTAGGCTGGCATCAAGTCTGTAAACTACGGATTGTTTTCTATACATCCAGGACCAGTTCTGTTTTCTGGTCTTGCAGTCTCTGGATATTGTTCATGTAGGGCACGATGCAAATGGACAAATATTTCTTCTGTGAACAGTGTAAATATCCTCAGCAATTCTCTCTTTTTCCTCCTGGCAGAAGCAGACAAACTTATTTTGCCAGGTTTCCTTCTGCTCAGCAACTGGTTTGTGATCTTTCTATTAGGTAGCGTCATCTCAGACTGATAATTAAAAGTCTAAGGAGTTGGGTTTGGTGGCTGCACTTTGGAGCAAGATTATGAATTGATAATTTTTTTGGTATGTGATTTTTTTAGGAAAATTTCTGTAACTTTTGGATTTGTATGTTCAAAGCTATTAGTGATTTCTCTGTACAGAATGTAGCCTTTCTTAATGCTCTACCGGATATAAACCATCAGCAGAGGAGGGAAAAGATGCGTTGTCACCAGCAAAACTTGATTCAAGCATAGAGGTAAGAAGAGCAATGTGCAAAACTTTGAAGAGGAGGGGGAAATTTAATTTCACTCTTCTAGAACACGGAACTGTGGTGTAAGCCTGGGCCCTATAGTTCTGAATGTCAGATGGGCTGGCACTGCTTGTCGGTCATACCAACAGCAAGAAGAGGATTGGCCTGTTTTTCTTTTAGCATTTATTTGCTGTTCGTTTTTATTTTCTTTTTAAGAGCAAGGCACTGGTGCTTCTTTCGGATGATTCATTATATCCTAATAATAATTTCCTCATGGAACACACATCAGCAGTTTGACTTCTTTGCATAAGAATCTTTAGTGAGTTCCGCTATTCGGTACTTCTGAAAAGGCTCTAAGATGCGAACTTCAAGTGTAGCATTAAATAGTTTGGTGCTTAATTCTTGTAATTTGCCAGTCCCTATCTTGTATTATCTCTTCCTCTTTTCTAGAAGGATTTTAATAATGCTGGATAGCTTGTCTTTTGCAGTTTTTCTTCTATCCCTGGCATTTTATTCTGGGATTTTAATATTATGTACTAAATAGTTAAATTGAGCATTCCCACCAATCATTCTTGACAAGCCTCGTGATAAAGGATTTTTTGGCGATTAGTTTAAGTTAAACATTTGACTTTTGAACTCATTCTTGTGGTATGTTTGAAGACAGTGGTGGTCAAACAGTGTATTTTGCTGAATAACAAACTGCAAACATAGCTGCTTTTTGTTATTATAATGAGGGATAATTGACATTCTGGTGTTGATGTAGTTGATGTTTTACTTAAAGCTTTAAAGGAATTCAAAATACTTTGTTATTTTGCTCTAATACAGACAAATATGTTGGGCTTTTTTTTTTTTCCCCAGAAACATTTCTGAGTGGATTTTGAGACCGCAGATTGTATTTGCTCTGAAGTATAATGGGCTATACAAAGTAGGCTCTTTTAAATTCTCGTTAGGGGTGAGAAAAGGATAGAGTTCAAACAGAATGTAAATGTGACTTATGAATGCCGCGAGTTTTGTAGAGCAAGATGTGAGTCTCCTCATCTCCAAGTGATGCTTGTCTTTTTGGATTGCTTTGTTGGCAGGGTGGTCAAGGATGAGTGCATCCTATGGCAGCCGTCAGCTGTGCTCTGGCCCACCTGCTGGTCACTGACCCATTGTCGCATTCTGGTCTCTTTTGATCTCGGATACCAAAGATTCCTGCCTCTTTCTCTTTTTTTTCCCAGTTAAAAATCTATACTTGTGATCATACTAATTGTTGATACTGGACCGCTCCATTCAGATCTGTAGACTTTTCGAAAGTGCGCAAAGATCACTCAGATAAGGTGTTCCAAGTTCAGTATCCTTTTTTGGACTCTGAATGCGAGAATTAAGGTCAAGTATTCTTTAAAAAAATAAAATCTTTTACCACGTGATCCATATCCATGAAACTGTTTGTAGGTTTTAGATAGTTCCTGTGAATAACATTAGCTCTTTTCACCTCTATAAGGACATTTTTCAGCTTGTGAAAAAAGCACTTGGGCAAGCTAAACCTGATGAAAGGCTTGTGTAGTGAAAAAAATGCAATTTTTCCAATTATACTGCCATTCTAGTAATATATATTACTGTAAACCCAGTTTACTGAAGTATTTGGGGTACTGTCTGGACATAGTAATAGAAGCATGTTTCAAAAGTGGGATTTAAAATAGTGTTTCAGAAGGGCAAAGGAAATGTAACCTCAAATTGAGCTTTGGGGGTTTTGCTTGGTGCCTTGCTCTGTGTTTTGGGAGGTGATGATAGAAAGATTTGATACTGTAGGAAGATGGTATTTAACAAATAGCAGAGCTGTGTGTTGTAAAATGAGGAAGCATTTGGTTCTCAGTGCTGCAATAAGAAGAGTGATTATAAAGAAATGATGTATAAAATAGTAATCTTTTCCTTGCAGTTAACTTTTCCAGGCTTTTCTGAATGATCAGCCAAGGGAAAAATGTTGATTCCCAAAATGTATTTTGTTGTAGTTAATTACCTAGTTACTTTTTTTTTTTCAGAGTTAAAAACAATTCTTCAATCTTGTCCTATATTTCTACTGTGGAAGCTGTTAGGAAATATTTACATTTAATAGAAACCTTTGCACTTTTCCAGCATCTCGATGTGAAGTTATGACAGGGCACTTTGAACTTTTGCTAAACATGGAAGATATTTTTGTGTTGAAATGGATTTTTTTTATTTTATTTTTTTCTTTAAGCTGTAGTTTTTCAAAGCCATTTCAGGAAAATGGGAAGAAGCCTACATTTGTTTCCTCTCCTAGATTGTTAGCACGATTAAAAAGCTAAAAAAAAGTCAAGATAACTGGTGGTGCTTGTGTTGTAGAGATTCAATTTATTGCCCAGTGTGAAGTTGAGCACAGGATTTTGCAGAGAGTATGTGTCTGCTTGCACATCTTGCTGTACTGGTTAAATATGTTATTATCTCAAGCGCTCATCATTTCAAAAAAGCTGATGTAGCGCAACCGTTCCTGGAGTTCTTTGAAATAAATCATTTGAATGGGTTCTGTATCTGGTTCAGGCAAAAGCAATTGGGCTAATTAAAACTGCTGAACCTAACCTGCCTGACCTTTCGTGAAATGAACTGGGAAGCTCTTAGATGTGTGCTCAGCCAGCAGAACTGCAAGGCCAAAAGCAAGTTGGTGCAGGAAGGGGGGATAGGGATGGGGATGGGGATAGCGACATTTCAACCTGGCACCATTTCTTGTGGCTAGGGCAGCTTGTGTGCGCTCAGGAACAGATCTGCGTGCTGCTTGTTTTCGTGGAAAAGACAGTCCCTCCCCCATTTTTGTTTGTTCTTAGCAATGCACAGATGTTTATAGGAAGCGAACCAGTGAATCATTTAGAAATATTCTTTGTACGACGTCTCCTTAAACTGCAGGCTGGTGGTGCGCTGGAATGCAGGGATATCTTTGTGGCTGTTTCCTTCATAAGTCTGATTCTTTTGAAAGCATCTTAACTCTGCTTGTGTTTTCCATACTAGAGGTTTACAGAAAAATGTTTATACTACAGCTTCAAACATTTACTGAAACGCTAGAAAACCTAAAGAATTTCTGTGGATTCCTTATATTAAGATCAGATGTGGGAATGTCACATTGAATATCTGCTGTACAAAACTCAGATGATTTTAATGGAAAATAAGAATCTGAAATGGTATGTGCCTAGCAGCAAAATAAAAAAGCAGGGGGAAGGGAATGGACAGAGAATTATATAATGGGTCAGAATTACACCTCTGTGGTTACAAGTCCGTTTCTCTGCTGTGCTGACAGAGAAATTACTGCATTTATGTCTTTTTCAATGTCATGAAACTCATTTCTAAAGCAAAGTGTAGTATTTGAGAGAAGCCTGCAGTGTAAGCAGCACAGTAATCTATCTGAAATACCCTGTGGGCTGAGCCACTTTCAGTTGCAGGACAGTTTGAACAGAGATGGTTTTTCAAGCAACGCTTTGGACATTTCCAGTTTTCCAATAATAATTAATCTATTAACTGAAACTTGGCTTTTATTGATTAGAAATTATTTTAGAATATAAATAGCATTCTGATTAGCAATCTAAACAAGCTAGCAAGCAATCTAACATGCAGAAGTGCGTAAGCAGAATGTTGAATATGGAGTATTATTTTGCAGAAGAAAGCTCATTCCGTTGTGAGAGCAAATGGGTTTCCTTATTAAGGCCAATGGTTATTGAAACCAAAACTGAATAACTTCAGTAAAAAGCAGTGACATGTTAAAATTCCATAGTTATTACTGTGTTGACTTGTGCTCAGCAGGCATTTTGTGGACGTCGTTTAAATTGGGAGGGGTTGTGTGCGTGTCTCAGTGTTTGGAAGGGCAACATCACCTTTGTGTTTGAGAAACCACAGAACTTCTTTGATAGTGTCCAGTAATCTGCTTTAGGGCAGGAAGGCATCGTCTGTCCCAGACAAATATGCCACATTGGCTGCAAATGGTGAGGGTCAGCCTGTCCAGGACTCTTGTACCTTGTCTATAACAAGTAATAAAAACCTGCTGCTTCTGTGGTTCTCACTGGTCAAACTTGTGCTGGCAGCTTGCTTCAGGGAAGGGAACTGGAGCCGGAGCAAGCCCCAGTAGCCTTTAAAGCAGAGTTTATATGCTCCAAATCAGATTTACATAAACTGTTTAGCTGTTCTGTTGTGCTTGGGAAGAAAACCTTTTTACTTTGGAAGTATGAATTATTTGGGGCATTGAATACCTTTTGGTGGTATTGATTAGCAGTCTTTTGTGATCTTGGACCTTCCTGAGAACAAGGGAAAGGGTAGGAGTGGACATCGCTGCAAATCCTGACTGAAAATGCTTGGTTTAAAGTTTTGTGGCTGGAAATTTTGTATCAGATGATGACATTTTGTTCCTGTCCAAAACTGGAGAGAGAATAGTTAGTAGCAGGTGATCTTGTGTTGAAGGAGAGAAGAACATTCTTCCTCACAGATGTAATTGTATTCACTGAAAAATATTTATATGGAATGCTAATGGTCTCTGGAAAGCTTATGAGAAGCATATTATCTGAAGAAGGAGAGAATTTGTGAAGAAAGGAGCATCTGTCTACTTAGTCACCGCAAAGACTTTTTTTTACCTACAGTATTGTAATTTGAGCTTCGTGCTTCTCCTTAAAGAATGTTTTTCCTTGAGAATGCAAAGCTTTTTTTAGGTGTGTGAAGATTACCAGTCTCTTCTGTCTCTAGTTGGTTTTCTCCTACACGTTTTAGAGGCTGCTTCTCCAAACTCACGTCAAACTATCTCTTTCCTT
>WEIS01087932.1:0-11991 GCA_013389965.1 Todus mexicanus | reverse complement strand
GAACAGCATGATTAGCTCAATGTGTACTGATAGAATCTGTCTGCATTATTGTGAGGGAAAAGAAACCAGCCTGGCCAAGAGAGAGTCCATGCACAATAAGTTCCCCAAGCACTGGAAGAGCAAACATGGAAATGGCTCCAGGAAGAGTTACTACTACTGATGTTCAGTTACAAAGTATTTATTACGTTGTATTACTAAACAAAAGGTGTACTGATGTCATGAAGATAGGACTAAGGTAAGGAGGTTGCAAATACTTCTGCACTGTGGTCTCTACAACTATGGCTGACTTCAGAACCCAGGACCATCTGAGCCACCAGGCTGAAGGATCTACAGGATTTTCCTGGCTGCCCAAGATTGTTGCATCAAGAAGGGAGCATTCTCCACGGTCATAGGCTGCCTCAGTTCTTGTGGTTTCTTCTTCTTAAATGTTGCAAAGACACATTTGATTGTTTAATGGGATTTTCTGTTACTTAATGATTGATATTCTAATAAAATACACATACTGAAAAAACACTGCCAGTGTGTGGCTGAAGTAGCAGCTGTTTGTGGTTGCAGATCATGCCTGGCTACCTGTCACAGAAGGGTGGGCTAAAGCACTTGTGTTCATCTCCCGTCTGCTCTGATTAGACTTTGTGACCCTCTAACTTTGCTGTCTGTTTAATAGCTTCAGGTTGCAGTGGTCTTCCAGGGTGCCAGGATATTCCCTTAGATCTTCAGCTTCTGCTTTTCGTAAATAAGGAACTGCTCTCACTTAGTCATCCCAGATTCCTTTTGTCCCCTCACGTGTGCATCTCATGGGGGGTTGTGGTTGTGATATGCTGAATTAGGAAGAACAGTGGAGTGATGCCAGATTTTTCTGTCAATAGATATTCCCACAAAACATGGGTTATAAATCACAAGATTTTCATAATGTTCTGTTTCTTTCTTTAGATGCAGCATTGTGTAAGACATTTTCAAAGAGATTTTGAGTGATTGGGGGGGAGGGGCGTTTCAGGGCCCAGTTACTGAATAGCGGCCTAAATCCAGATTGAATGAACTGCTGTAACTGTACAGCAGGTTGGGGAAGATACAGAAAGCATGAGGCAAACAAATCCAATGTTAACTATGACAAGAGAGTATTCCTTTGTTTATAAACTGTACTCAGTTTATAGCTTCATATTCTTGCTCTGTTCCTGATTTTTGGGGGGGGGGGATTTAATTTTCCTTTGCTTTTCATTTGGGTATGGAGATATAGTTGACTGTTTCCAGATTTTACTTTATGACAGTACTGCTGCAGGGGTGAAAAAACCAGCACCAGCTACTTAACGTCAAAGAACTATGCTAGTTTATTTTGTTGACATCTCTGTGGCTTTCATCCAAGGTCACTTGTGTTTTTGGATGCCTGAGTCCAAGATTTATTCTGCAGCAGGAGATTGCCTAACAGGACACTAACAGTTCATAATCTAATGACTTTCCAAAGCCATATTAAAGCACCGGGAAGCATTTCATCCCTTCCTGAATGGTTTCTGTTTCACAATATAATTTAATACAATAATATTTTCTTACTTCTTTTATACTATCTCCTTTTTAGTTGAAGAAAAATAGAGGGAAAAAAATCAACTGAGGATATGACCTTTAAAGACACACGGGTGAGAAGCACTTCTATATCTGGTGCTGATGGGGAGACAAGGAAAAAAATAAGCACATTACCTGATGTTAGGCACCTAATTTAGGTTAGGAAGCTTATCTTGTTAGGCTTTTGTAGGCGGTGTGCTCTTAAGCCATCAGATGCTCTAAATCACCCTCTGGCAAAGCCTGGTTCCTTCTCTTCTTACGAAGCATGCCCAGGGAAATGAACCATCCAGGTTGGGTAGGTAATTCTGCTAATGTGAGTACGCCTCTGCTGGGTCTGTTTGGAGGGGAGGGAGAAATGCTCAGGAGGATTTTAACCAACAGTAATTAGAGAATAAAAGTCTCCTCTTCTTGTTTGCTGTTTGTGTGCAAGTTTATAGTCAGTTTTGCTGATGCTTGTACATAAGAGATTCTGAAATGTGTGATTTGATGCATATGCTTTGTCTTGGTACAGTAAATTACAGCCTTTTCTTGCCCAGGAGCCGACCTATAGCTCTTCTTCTCTTTTATAGTGTGTTATGGTGCCTTAATTGCACCATCTATGGTGACACTTCTTTGTGCTTTTTATTTTTGTCTTTTACTGTGGATGTTCAAATCCAAGTAAATGATACTACAGTGTTCAGGAAGCTTGTCAGGACAGCATTCAGGTCAGCAGCTCATCAATGAGCACTATGAAAGATAATCTGTGAATGTCAAAGCTGTAGGACCTTGAAAAAAGGTTATCATCAGGAACAGCTTGGAAATCTGCTGAACAGAAGCACCTAAAGGTAGGTAAGGTTCTGATTTTAAGTTACTGAATGTGGTGAACCCCTGGGTGTGTGGTGTCTGGGTCCTGCACTTTGTGGTGACCATTAGCCTATCCTTTAGAATTAGGGGAAAACCCTAAAGAAGGAGAATTTATAACTCATGTTTGGGAAGTATGTAACATACGACTGGATTTTCTATCAGGTTTTGTTACTATCCCTGCTTGAGAACTTAGAACTACCAAATAGTTCAGATTAGAAGGGAACTTAGGAGGTTTCTAGTTGACTTGCTGCCCAAAGCAGGCTCAGCTCAGACAAGATTGCTCAGGATTTTATCCAGTCAATGCTGCTGCAGTTTCTGTAGGGTGGGCAGGAGGAATTACAGCTTGGCAGTGACAGAATAGCTTGGCTGGGCTATGTGGGCGGAGATGATAAGGAGGGCAGGTGTTTGACTCATTCAAAATGTGATAATGGCAATAATCTTGAATGAAGTAGCTCCACTTCAGACAGGCAGAGGGTAATTAGACTTCGCATTTGAAAGGAAATGAGCAGAAAAAAGCAATAAGCATTAGGCATGAGTCCCACTACTGTGCAGTTTCTAACTTTGGAAAGGTAGAATTGAAGTAGTGTTAGCTTCAATTGCAAGGATATATCACTTCCTCAGAGCAGGCCAAAAAATGAAGCATGAACTATAGAGCTGTGTGGGAGGGGGAGGTATAAAAGGAGAACCTACATGAGAAATCGGTGTCTGTTTGGATTGCAAAGTGTCAGCAGGTGTGTGGTAGGTTCTGCTTGCTGAAAGAAGCAGGTGGCTCATTATTCACAAGAAAAGAAGGAACTTCTCAGTGACAGGATCTAAGCATGGGAAAAGCAGATGAATGGAGTGGTCTCTGGAGGTTTCAAGGAGATGGATTGTGACCCCCATGTTCTTAACCTTTTCCAAGATGACAAAGCATATTGTGAAGGAGGAAAGGCTAGACAGGGAAATAGTGGCTTTTGAAGTTTGAGAAAGGCACCTGCAGTCGTTTACTTTGTGTTACTGCAGGGAGAAGTAGAGGCACGATCCTGACCCTAAAACTATTTGCTAAACCCCAGTATAGAGATGTGCAGTCAGCACAACTGTGCCTTCCAGTCTCAGGCTTTAGCCAAACCATAGCTTCTTTGCAATGATCTGTCAGCGAGAGATGCAGATGTATTGTCTCTTTATGGATATACTGGAAGGCCAGATAGGAGAGACCAGGTTATGGGACTGTCTAGATAAATATGTGGCAGTGAGGAAGAGGAGGCAAACAGGTACACACAAGTTTGGGAAGCAGATAGAGAGCTATTAATACACTTACAGAGCCCACATTTTCTTCTTCACATCGGTTTAGAACACATTTGTAATTCTCTCCTAGATTTCTACTGTCATTTGTGGGGAAAACTTTTTTCCTCAGCTACCAAGCCCAGGTGACTGACACAAAGCCACAGCCTGACTGGTTTGGGTACAGCTCCACCACAAAATGCCCCAGCTCAGCTGTTCCTCTGGTGGTTCCTCTTCCTCTTGGCGTCCTGCCTGCAGCTGCTTCTCCAGGGAACATGGGTGGGGGGAGGTGGAGCACCATGTTGCCTCAGCCCTGTGCTGATGTTGAATTCACAGATTCATAGAACGGTAGGGTTGGAAGTGACCTCTGGGGATTATCTAGTCCAACCCGCTTGACAAAGCAGATTCACCTAGACCAGGTTGCACAGAATCAGGTCCAGGCATGTTTTGAAAGTCTCCAGAGAAGGAGACTCCGCAACTTCTCTGGGCAGCCTGTTCGAAGGCTCTGCCACCCTCACAATAGAGAAGTTTCTCCTTTTTTTCCTTAGGTGGATCTTCCTGTGTTCCAGTTTGTGTCCGTTGCCCCCTGTCCTATCGCTGAAAAGACACTGGCCCCGTCCTCTTGACCCCTGCCCTTTAAGTATCGATGAGCATCGATAATTGGTCCCGACCCGCGTGGGCCGGGCTGGCGTGGGGACGCCGCTGTCCGTGGTGCTGAGGGCATGCGGCGCCGGGAGGGCTCGGCCAGTCGCGCTGGAAACGACGGTGGGATGGGGGGAGAGTATCTCCTGGCCACCCCTCCTGCTTCTGCTCCACAGGCTCTTTAGGCTGGGTAGCAGCCACAGGTCTGCTGTTGGCTTTGTGCTTGGTCTTACAAAGGCTCTGCCATCTTTCTGTCTATAATTTCTCTGTGTCATTTCTCAAGTAACATGGCTTCGTGGCCCCAAGATTTTCACCGTGGCAGATAAACTCTGAATTTCTCCAACCAGCGCTACCTTTCCTATTTCCTTGCAGAAAGCCACTATTACTGAAATAGCTATCCACTAAGCTGAGCACAGTGGCGAGTTCCTGGGAAGATCATTCTTCTGAAAGTGGCTGTGCTACACCAAAGCAGGAAGCAACTCTACTTGTACCATCCCAGCACATTAACTGACAGAGTTGCAGAATCTGAAGCCTTAAAATCCTGACTGAACTGGTATAGCTGAGCTTCTGTGTGCTCTTGATTACAATACTTGATTGCCTAGAACTGCTTACAGTAGCTAAAAATATCTGATATATTCAAACTATCAATGATACATGTAGCATATAATACTGGATGCCACCCACTGGCTTGAAACAGTCACCATGTGCCTGACTTGCTACAGGAGCCAGAAGGCAGGGAGAGAGACAGTCAGGGGTGACATTGAAAGAAAGAGGCTCCCTTATTATTTGTCTAACGTGTTGGATCAGTTTGTGGTTCAGACTTCTGTAGTGCTGAAAGCTCTTTGTGAAGTGTGAGTATTTAAATTGGTGCAACCTCTCTGATGATGCTGGGGAGCTGCTTCAAGTCCAGCACTTCCTAAGAAGGATGATAGCAAAAGATGCTTCTATACATTTTATTTCATACTTCTGACACAGAAACCTTTGAGTCCATGAGAAGATAATATTGGGCTCATTTCTGCCATTCTATGGGTGACTATCATTTAAAGAGTTAACATTTTTGGAAAAAAAGATAGATGTATTTTACACCTTGTAGTCATCCTCATGGGTTCCTTCTGACAGAGTATGTATGCCAGTGAGGCTCAAGGAAGACGAATTCTCAACATCACCTTGAGTTCCTAGGCCAACTGAGCATTCAAGGAAGGACTATTTGAGAGGAGAAGATCCTAGATCTCTACACTCATGATTTCTGATGCTGTAACCTCTGTCAGTCAGCCCTTTGGGCAGATTTCCAAAAGGCCTTTTTTAGCCATCTAGCACGCTTTTTCCGTTTGCCACTACCTTTATCATCTATTTGGCCCTATTTCTATTTATTTCAGGATATGACAGAATGCCTTTATTCAAAGTGGTGAATCTTGGTTGTAAGATTCACAAAGTTGCTTTGCAACTCTGGATGTACGAGAGCTTTACTTCTGTATGTGTTGTTTCCTTCACTTGCAGGAAGGATGTGAAGTTTCATCTACAACAGTCTTACTGCATGAAGCATGAAGGCTTGTCCTCAGGATTATTGTTAGCATGGGACATTTTAATGTTATATATTAGAATTCATATGATTCTAGAAATTTCTGCTTCACTCCTCCCACATGTTCAAATAATGACTGTACAAAGAAGATTACTTATCTTGCCTGTACCAAGCAAGAACTTATTTCTGTAACTGATGTACCATCACCCGGCCATTGCCTGCAGGACCATATCCTCTGCATAGGAACAGTCAAAGCTGGTTGCAGAAAGATACCAGATACCTTCAGACACCAAAACATCTAAATCCAGGTAAGAAATTACTCTGTCAGGCCAGCATATTCTGCCAAGTGGAAGAGAGCTTCATTAAAGCAGAGCGATATCTGTTATGTCCCTGTTATAAAATACTAATTTTCCAACTTGATTACTCAGATGAAGATTTTGGGGAGTGACACTGAGCACCCTCAATTGCTCCATGAACTATTCATCTCCTAGTTTCTCTGGTCTCTGGTGTGACTAGTCCCCAGGGAAACATCATACCTGCTTTTTCTTCCCTGTAAAGCAGGAAATTACCAGTTTTGCATTAGCTAAGGGATGAAAGTTTGATGGAGCCCTCCCTATGCTCCACTGTGACGTAAGGCTATGCAGTAAATTTATCAATGGCTCCTGCTGCCCAGCAGGGATCCACAGCCTAAGACAGTGTGGCAAATATTCTGATTTTGAAGCACACATCTAGGTAATATGTCTCTGTGATTAAAGAGGCAACAGAGCAGTTGTGGCAGCATGTGTTTTGTCCAAGTGAACAAGGACAAGGCCCTGACCTACCTAATCTAGTTGGACCTGTTTTGAGCAGGACATCAGACTAAATGACCTGCAGAGCTCCCTTTCATTCTAAATTATTCTGTGATTCTAATACAGCTACCTAAGCATATAGACCAAATCACGAGTGCTTTATATAGCCAGTGCTGGGGTCATTGCTGCTGCAGCTGCTCTTGGGCAGAAGTTTGCCTCCAAGTGCTGACTTCATTTCTCCTGAAGGGCAGAGACGTGGTTTCTGGGACTACTGTGTGATGTGGCCAAGTCTGTAGTCTGAACACTGTATCACATGACTGTCCTGACATGCCTCTGCCTCCTACGCTCAGTTCTCTGCCTGTCACCAAGGTCGTGGCTAGATGACTACCTTTCTACAGTGCTTGCACTGAGGAAGAATCCCTGCAGGCAGGCGGAGCCCCTTTGGGCAACTCTGGTGCTTTGTGAAAGGCTCAGGAATCTCCAGATGTGAAAAGGTAAGGCCGCCTGCCACCATACCTGGTGATCCATTGCTCTTCACTGTGAGTGGATCATCCTCTGTGTTTCTCACAGGGTTGCTGATTGCACAAGCTAGCACCAATTTATTCTGTGGGTAGTTATGCATGTTTACTGTAATGCAGATTTCACATGCACCTTTCCACCACTTCCAAACCAGATAAATCACACAAGACTTTAACCTTTATTTTCTACAATTTGCCTTCTTCAGCTCTGTGTGCCACGAAGCCTTCCCAGAAATGGGCAGAAACTGAAAGAACAGGAGTTTCTTTGAGTTACAATAAATCGAGTTAGAGCCCAAATAGCGACATTTATAGAGGTAGGTGGCTTGTGAGTAGTATGTTCAACTACAAGCTATGATACTAAATGTCAGTCAGGGAATGCCATAAATCCTGTCTGAAAAGTGCTCAGGTGGTTGTCTGTTTCAACATGCTAGTCCAAAGCTCCACACATAAGAAAAGAATAAAGAGTGTGGGTGGCATAATTGTTACTTTTTTATATCACAAGCATATGCTTTTAGCAATCAGGACATCATAAATTTTTCCTCAATGCTAGTCAACATTGCTTTGCTTTCCATCCAGGGGCTTTGAACTCTGCTGGCCCTTCTCCAGAGCTGTGATCTTGCCTGCACTGATGTCTGCAGTTTTGAGGGTCTAGTGAAAATGCTCCCGAGAAAAAAGCATAGCTTCTATCGATGAAAGACGGAACTTGACAGGTAGGACTAAGACTTGTTCCTGTTTTAAATGAGCCTTCCTTTACTAATCACCCCCTCCTTTGTACTCCCATCCCTGCCTCAAAGCTCTGGCCGTTGTACAGTTCAGTCCTTTTAGGTTTAGCCTTTTGTAGCCTGTGCTGCTCCCATACTCATTTCCTCTACAATTTTCCCACCTGACTGCCATTTGAAAGTCCTGCTCGCCTCCTCAACAGGATCTGTGTGAGTAGTGTTGCCAGATTTTGAGACTGTTTACTTCAGCTGCCCATTCTGACCTGCGGATAAGGCTCTGCAAAGCCTGTGGCTATAGTTGCTGGAGATAGGCTGCTGCAGGGCTTGCAGTGTGCAGGAGCTCTTCTTGGGGAAAAGGGGATTTTTATTTTTTTTTTATTTCGTATGACTTTCTTGTTTGTTTTGGCACATTTCTTCCTTTCTTTTTTTTTTTTTTTCATTAGCCTCCCTGGGTAGCCAAAGCCTTTTGATTAGTGTCTCTTGTGGCTTGGGGTCTGATAGGTCCTCAGCACTGCCTCTGAAGATACCTCCTACAGTGTGAATTTTGCTTTGCTCTGTTCAGGCCGTTGTTGCTGTTCTCACAAAAGGACCCCAAGCACAATGCGGCTCAGAATTCACCCGAGAAATGAGAGTAGCAACATCCCTCCTCTCCCCTGGCATGAGCTGATTTAGCGCTTCAGACTGGGATGCAAGTGTCAGCCTGTGAACATCTGCTGCCCATGTGGACTCTGCTGCGAGTAGCAGGTGCACAGTGGGCTGATGCTCAGGCCGTGCATAGCAGGGATTGCGTGGCTGATCAGCCTTCCTCAGCCATCACAGTCAATGGGGGTCACCAACTGCTGGCTACTATCCTCCTAGGCAGATGCAGCTCAGCCTGAGGAGGTTTCTGTTTGCCTCACAGCAAGCACCCTTCCTTGGGTTTCTGGGAAGTGGTTTTCCCTTGCTGAAACTTAACAAATGGTGGCACTTGTTTGGGATGGTTCTGATGACAGAGAAGGCAGGGGTTGAAATGTGGGGTTGCTCATGCAATCCTAAATAAACTCATTCTGAAATCTTTTTTTCCTGCTTTTGATGAAAGCAGATTTCACCTTTGTAAGTCTAAACCCTTAACTGTAGCATAACCACCACAGGGATGAATGTCATCTTTATAGAGAAAGAAAAATTACAGGAAGAATTACGTACTGCTGCAGCTTTTCAGTGCGGTAAATTTAAGGTACTCAATTTACACCATTATAACACTTCAAAATGATCTAAGAAAGTCACCTCTGAAGCCCAAGCTTTGCTTACTTCTCAAGTGCAAAGGTTAACTTTTTGTGAAATCTTCATGTTAAACCTAGCTGCAATTTAGCAGGAGTTTAGGGAGGAGAAAAGAAAATGGTCTGGAAAGATAGTTATGATTTAAGAAGCTGTTCTCAAACAAAAACAGCCTCACTCTTTTATTTTTGTTTATCTACACTGTTTTTCAGAGAGCATTTTTTGGCTATCAAAACACATTTATTTAGATATTTCTTTTATGTGACTAAGACCTTGTCAGCCAGTTCCTGGCTTGTAACTGCTTGATTCTGCAACCTTAGTACACTCTTTACATTGTTTTTTAGATCATTTCTTACAATTGGGCTTAGAAGCAAATTGCAAAAAGCAGCTTTCCCACCATATGGAACCATATGTACCCTCAAAGCGGTCAGCAAATTGGCTGGGCTATTTAAACTGAGATTTAGCAGGGACCTCCACTTGAGATAAGAGTGTGCAGTGAGAGCACTGAAGAGCTATTTGCTCTGGCAGGGTGGTCTGCAGTCCATGACCATCAGTGGCTGTGGGGAGTGATCATCAGCTAATACAGAAAAGTTATGGTAAACACCAAAATGAATGTAAGTTGAAGGTGGAATACCCTGTTTGAAACACCTAGGGGTTGCTGTGGGTTTACTGTGAACTACTGGGCTGCAGGGTTTGGGAACAACTGGTCTATATCCAACTGAGAGATGAAGGTGGGCCACTTTCTTTGCTAGGGAGTTCTTCAGATGGTTGAAGAGCCTCGACTTTGATTTGAGTTGCTGTGGAAGAGTGCATCCACAGACATCCCTCCTATCTCTCACTCTGTTGCTTGTGAAGATGGTCCCTAATTTCTATCTGCACAACCTGGGTGTGGTGACCAAGAATGAGATGATAGAAGGAGAGGTGCCATCTTTGCATGCTGCTGTTCTGTCTTATGCCACAGTAGTCCCCAGCAGCAGAGAATTACAGAAAAGTCTTGCTTGGTCCTCAGCCCTGTGTTTTAATTGATGGTGAGCTGTTGGACCTTTTACCTCCAAAGACCTGGTCCACCCTAAGTTTTTCTGTTTCTGTGTTGTCTGAAGACTGCTTACGCACCAGGAAAAGCACATTGTTCTGCAGTATTTTCTGTATTTCCTTCAGGGTAAGCAGCTGAAATGAATGTAACCATGCCTAAGCAAAGGCAATAGTAGGGATTTTTTTGGCAGTGCTAACGAGGGCATTGCCAGTAGCTGTTTATAAAACAAAACCAAACCACAACCCTAACTTAGGGCAGCTTTCTCATTCCTCTTTTTTGACCTTCTTTGAAGTTTGCTGCTTGTTCATATTGCCCAGCTGCTGTCTCTGTAGCCCTCTGAACTCAGCCAGCCTCTGTTCACTGAAGCCTGCAGAGCAATCACGATGTGGCTGTGTAGCAGAACACTTGTGACCTTGATCAGCTCCTTGTAAACGATTTTATAAACATCCACTGTGGGTTTGCTGCGTGCCTTGTGCGAGTGCAGAGATCTCCCATTGCAACAGAATGTGCCAGTTGCAAGCACATATGGCTAAATTGGGGGCTGGTGCAGAGTCAACACCTGAGTGTGAGCTGCTGGTTTGAGGCACATCTCTCTTGGATTGTGGACAGATTTCCAAGGCAGCAGCACATTTACTTCTGGGATACAGCATACAACTTCCTTTCAGTATTTTGAAGCCTTGTTTCAAAGCTTCGAGGGCTTCTAAATAGAGCAGTTGGAGCCTTTCTTAATACTGGTGAAACATGTGGATTTCCCTAAATTTATCCTCAAAATGGCTGGACTAATTTTGCTGGAACTGTCTGAAAATATTTAATTTGAGGCAAGCACAGTAGAGGGAAAATTTCTGCCTGAACACTGAATATTTGGCACTTGCAAGCAGTTGAAATGAGGGTCTTATAAAAGGGAGTATGAGGCAAATTTAACTATTGCCATCTGTGCCAGGTGTCTGCCTATACAAATATTTCTGGGTGGATAGGCAAGTAATATGTGCAAGTTCATAATACATCCTTTCTCTTTAGGAACCAGCTTTATTCTAGTAAAACTCATTAAGATCTGTGGAGTTACAAGATCATAAAAGTAATAACACTAGAAGATTTGGCCCTATAGATGTGCTCTGTGTGTGGTATCAATCTGTTTGCAGTGTATATATAAATAAGATTTGTGATGAAACGAGAAAAACAAGCTGCTTGTATATCGTCTAGGAATGAGCTCTATGTTGTGCTTAATATTTTCCAGAGACAAATGCAGTGACAGACTTATCAGAAACACTGGCTGAAATGAAGCTGTTGATCCAAACATCCTCATCATCCTTTATCCTAAAGCCGAAGCAAAAATGAGACGTCCCAGTGGGTGTGGGCCATGGTAATGTTAGTTTTTATCATTATTATTATTATATTCAGATGTTGGTTGTGTTTACAATTCGACTGCTGGCAGACAGACTCAATTAGCACTGCCAAAGATGATCATCTAGCCCCCAATCTGATCATATTACTGAGAACACTGTCTGGGATTTTACAGCGGCCAGAGACAAATTGACTCTTTCTTCCTCGACAGCTCATCTTGCTGTATCTATTTCAGAGTGAGGCACAACATCTATTTTATTGAGCCTCTGCCACTTGCTTTTGATCTTTCTAGGTAGCTGTTGGCCAGAGACCAAGCAAAGTTAGTGGCTTTGTGTTAGCAGAGGGAGCAATACACGTGTATCCCTGTGAGTTCAGCAGTTAAGTGAGCTCATGTTCACTGCATGTGAAAGATAAACAAGGGTTGTGAAGGAGGGGAAATGCTTAACAAGCCAATATATGTAATTTCTCTGGGGTTAGGCTGATTATTTTTCTGTCCCAGTGCTGTGTTCAGTTTGGGGCA